>CABFOW010005128.1:12055-46470 GCA_902141385.1 Timema californicum
TCCCGGCAAAGATTTATCTGATTACCAAACCCTTCCTTCACCTCTGACAAGACATCTTGTGAATGTGAGGAATGCCAGGCCTCCACCGTGGTTCGGATTCCACGTTAAACTGTAGGTCCTTCATTTCATCTCACAATCACCCTACCATTACACATTAGCGAAAGTGCGTATAACCCGAACGGGCAGTAAGACGCGGTGCTAATAATAATAATATAAGAAAATAAAATAGTTAATATAAAATTATAAGTTTTATTTACTCAATTTCCCCCCCTAGATTGTTGGGAACATTTTTTTGTATTTGAGTACGGTTGATTTTAAATATTATATATATAAGTGTGTGTGTGTGTAAATATGTAGATTTGAGAAAAGATTTATAATCGCTGGAGTCTGGACTTCTGATAAGCTTATAGGCCGATCGATTCTCAAAAATCTGCTGACACCTGGTGTAACTTATATGATAAGGCGATAGCCATGAAATATTTTAAACTCTGATGTCTTTTGAATGTTGTATATAAATGTCAATCTGTGTATCTGTATAGTACCAGTTAAATAATTCTATAATATATATTGTGATATTTTGTGACCGATTAGTAGTATCATCTCAATTCGGAAAGGTAGAGATATTCATTTCATGCAACATTTTCTGCTAATGTTAGTATGTACCCGAATCTAGTAAAAATAATTGAAATTTAATTTCTTAATACAAATTCTAACTACGGTGTAAATAATATTAATACATCTACATTTATAGACATAAACTTTTAGAGAAGATATTTTATTTCTTCAGAAAAGCCTACTTGTTGAATGTTGAAAATAATAAATCGTATTTAATTAGCCAATAGCTAATAGTAAATAGCATAATATAGAATATAGTGCACAATTCATAAGTAAAATACATAATTTCATAATGAAACATACAGTATATAACGTCTTACTTACATCGATTGTCTTTTTCTAATAGAAAATGGCCTGAACTCTTTCCACTAACGAACTAGATAATGTATATAAAAAATACTTCAATAAAGGGTTAATTTGTAAAACAACGTAATCAAACGGTAGGTATCGTTTGAAACTTGAATATAATACATTTTGGTTTTGATTGTACTTTGAAATCAAATTCGACTTATTTGGTTATGATTATATTATGAATATTATGGTATACCTACATTTAAAGAACAGAATTAATAATGTAATATTTCTCCTTTAATTTCAATCATATAGAGAATCGTAGTCATTTACGTAAATAAAAAGAAAGTTCGATAACTAACAAAGTATGGCTACCAAAGAGCATTTCAAACAAGAAGATGAATACAGTAGCCAATAATAATTATTTTCGTCTGCTTGTATACTGACATTTAATTGTCTATATCCAATCCTCACGTTTTCATTGGCTGATATGACTCAAGTCCAATGATTATTTATACTACACTTCACGCATAACGTGAAAGACGTTAAAATTAAATTAATTGCATTGTAATTAAATACATTGCACACTATTCACTATGTTTCAAGTATAAACGCTATCATTGAAAATAATGTATTCCATCTTCTTAGGCACTATTTGTTATACACCAGTCTCTAGTAATTATGCGTTATATATAAATATAAACGCAGCCCGACCCATGCACTATATGCATAGAAAAGATAAAAGCCTAGATATATAATTTTCAAATATTTTTGACGGCTTTTGACACATTTTTTTTGTGTATTTGAAAACATTTTAATTCAGTTGTAAATTTTTTATTTTTGCAATGCGTTGCCCCGAGAAAATTAATGGCAAAATTTATAAGTTCAATAACATTTTATGGGAAATTATCAGTACCAAATATGTTAGAAATACTTATTTTTCAACTTCATGAGCCCAACTTGTTAATAAAAATACAATTTCCTGGTGCGGGTTTGATAAAAATGTTATCTACGATTTCAAAAGTTATTTGCGCAAGCAATACATGACGTTATTAAATTTACGGATATTACTTTTGTAAAATAAAAATATATTAATCACCCAGAATTTTAAACGAAGATATCATTATTATTGTATAAGTGTGACATAATAAAGCTAGGCTATTATATACAGACCCTTTGCCAACCAGTTGTTGAAAATAATCCTATTCCACTATTATTCAGCAAATTTGGTGAAGCGAACTTAACGAACAGTTCTATGGTTTGACTAAATTGAGAATATTCAAAAAGGTTTTAGTTTTTGATACACAAATAAAATTAAGAGTATATCCATTTCTTTTATGAAAATTTTATTTTATTTGTGATTTTGGCTTTAGATATTTTTTGAAATATAATGTTAAATAGCCTTTTATTCATTAATTGAACGTACAAAAATTACAAAATAAATAACCCTAATAGTAAGCCAGCATAAATGAGAGTTTGGCCAATTAATTTCTAGGCTCTCGTATATTTATAATATCTATAGTTTTACATTAAGTAGGCATTTACTTAACACCCATTCCCTGGCGCGGGCGTTGAACAACGTCTTTGTTTGGCCGAACGTTCCCTGGCGCGGGTGGAAATCAACGTTCCATTGAACTAAGTTATTGTAATTCCAAATTCCATCTATCGATAAGCCATTGTAATTTTAATCAATCTGAATAATTCATATTGAAGTTAATATGTGGGGCTACGAGTTAAATTCTATACTATGATCATGAATCAAGCAATAAATAAGAAAATAACTGACTAACGAAAATATGTTTCGGATATGTGTATACGAGTAGATAAAGAGTTGCTGGTCCTGCGTAGATCACTGTGCTAAACACACACCAGGGAATGGGTTAACATTAAAACTATTTTGTAATTATTGAAAGTTAATAAAATAATTCACAGACTCGTTCATGCTGTCACGTATTTTATCATTAACCAAATATTAAAAAACAAAACAAAACAAAAACAAATAAACTTACAATTAGGATTATTTAACTTAACTATTATGCGACATGATGAAATATTTTCACTACAGTTGATAATTTAAGTGTTTTTACAACAAAAAAAGTATAAAACTTGCATTCAAATTAATAAGTCATTTGCTTTAAAATAAACACAAAGCTAACAAAATTTTGATTCTTGATTAACGAAAATTTAAATTGGGTAAAATACTTTTTTTTAAAATGTAAGCTATGTTCAAAAGCAAAAAAAAAAAAAAANTCTTGCTTGTAAAAGAATTACTAAAATTATATGATTTGTATTTGATTGTTTTACCTATTTTATAGGTATAACTGATATGGAAAACAATTTTATCCATTTATTTATTTTAAACCAAAATATGAAACCAAATACATGCTTTGTAGGCTTCCAAATCCGTAAATATAAAGGAACATATATGTAAGTATCTACTTATCTCATTTGAGTATTAAGTCAATATGGGGACTAGGTATATATAAGTTACAAGTGTCAACTTTGAAGCAATATATAAGGATACCTAGCTATTGATTAAAAGAAGAAAAAAGTTGCAAATAATTTCCATATTTAGGGTGGAAGAATAATTTTTTGTTTGTTTGAAAATGTTCACTAAATTTGTTTTTAGGGTGAACACCACCACAAGCAAGGAAAAAAAAACTGTGAGAAATCATTGACTATTTATTTCTAGCAAGAAAGACAAAAATATCTCTAAGCTAACTTAAAATGTATTCAGAGTAAATTATGTAATGCTGATTTGAGTGATTTTATGTTGAAAATATTTAATTTATTTCACTAAATATTTATGGTACACTACATTAATACTATAACAAGTCCACGATTTAAAGACGTTTTACTTATATGCAACTTTATTATTTTAATCAAATTACAACATAAATCTTTAAAATTGCGACTCTCATCTTCTTACAGGGTTTAATATTGCACGGTGCTGATCAAATATTTCACTAAGCTATGCTAATGCTAATGTATGTATGTATGTATGTATGTATGTATGTATGTATGTATGTATGTATGTATGTATGTATGTATGTATGTATGTATGACATGTATGTATGCACGCGCACCATTTTATGTTATACTTTTACAGTATCATTTTCCACTACATAATTTTAATACAATTAATAAATAATTAAATAAATAAATAATTACAATAATACATAAACTGCCACATAAATACTATAACTAAATAAATAATATAATTTAAACTATAACACCTCGAATATTGAGAAATTAAAATAAATACGGTAGTTGAATCGAGGATAATTAACTTCGAGTCAAATCAGATAGACTTATTCAAATAATTGTTCTGTAGCCCATAATATTGTGCTATATATTGAGTGCCTCATGTTAAACAATAGTATCCATTTGTCTTTTATCACAAGTTGTGAAAGAAAATATTCCTGAGCATTAAACAAACCTAAATATCAAAATGGAAAATGTATTTCAAAGTTAAGTTGGTTAACTAGTTAAAACGTAATTTTTCTACTAGTTGGAACTTTAATAGTAAATAATTTAAGCTCAAGTTTATGAGGATAACTATTGATAATTTCAGAGCGGCAATGGGAGCATTTATTCATGCAAAAACAATTTGTCGTATTATCATAGGAGATAATATGATGTTGCAACCGAATGTGCAAATTTTCTTGCATTGCTTTTTTTTTCTGGCAGGTACATTTAAATACTGTTGTGTACACAGTCAGAAGGCCAAATGGCTTTTTGACCAGACGTTCACATACATCCACAAGAGTCCACCACCATATTGGGGAGGGTCTTCTGTGTGAGAGCCTGGTTGTTGTCCATGTAAAGTAGCTGAATAGATGAGAGGTGAGTAGCTGTGCAACAAGGCACAAGGTCTATTCTTTTGTTATTTGGCCGTCCTTGATATAGCAATTTCTGAAACACAAACATTTTTAATAGTAGGTCCATTCTTGGGTCTACATAGGTGTTCATTGAGGTTTAAAAAAAAATAGATGTATATTACAATGACTGTTTTACATTAAAATTAGAAGCAGGGAAGACCAAACTTCCCAGAATTTAGTCCAGCACTATATAATCCCGTTTTATCACTTATAAATTCCCCTAGTAAAATAGACTTAATTGTCAAGGGCCTAGTAGAAATGCTCGAGCTAAAGGCAGACTCGAAGCAATAGCTTCAAACCAAATTTATTACACCATCTAACATGCCAGATTCGTGAATGTTGTGTTTCTTAGACGCTTATAAAGAGAACATTAGGGTTGCATTGTATGTTTGTACACAAGAGAGTCCACGGACTACACATAATCAGTGATAAGACTGCAGGGCCATCTTCAAAAACTTATTTCAAATATTTCGCTATGGTCATCCAGAATTGATAGCTCATGAAATTCAATAACACCTACCCTGATTATTGAGTTGTAGTGAGAGCCGCTGACTGTAAGAGAAGCAGCGTTAGAGCATGATCCTCTGCAAAAGTACGCCTGGTATCCAGTAGGATGCAGTATCCAATCATCCCAGCCAATTTCCTCAAACGAAATGTACAGATTTTCTCTGCAGCACTCGCTCACGCCTGGAACGCAGTTCACATGGCGTTTGGAACGTCTCCTCTGTGAAAATAGAAGTATATAATCTGTAGATGATGATAATAATAATAATAATCCAATTTGCCTGTGCACATAATCTTTGTTTAACAGTCTTTCTTATTCTGGAAGTCAAAGATTAATCACGACCAACATACTAGTTTATTTTCCTTCCTTTATCAAGATGAATGACCATACATTTTATATAAATATTCCATAATCCCTTTAACTATAATGCGATTATCGTATAATGGAAGATATCTGAAAGTTACAAAAGTTACTAGAGCTACATTCATATAAGCAAGTCAAATAATATGATGTAAAGACATGCAAATGTCACATTTGACAAATCGTATCAATAGGCCAGTATCATAGTCAGACTTCGTACGCCTCAAGTACGTAGCTATACTAAATATTTAAAGAATATTTTACATACAACGCTACTTATTAACTGCAGCCTTTATTTACTATAGGTACCATGTTTAGCCGTTGATGGCACTAATGAAATGTTTATGTGACAATATTGTGAAGCATAGAATTGTTACAGCTGATAGTAAGCATACATTAACATATTAGATATAGACAGAATAATGATTAGATATGGGTTTAAAAACGATAATCCCCGTTTAATGCTTCTCATCAATAATTTAAGAAGATACTTGGTTTTTCTTAAAGTGGGTCACGTATTGATCTAACCGCAGTGCCAAGTTTGAGAATTAAACTCAACTTGTTTAACATATAAAATTGAAAGACAAGCATCGGTAGTTTTAAAACCTTATAATGTTAAATTTAGCTCATAAGTACTAGGCAATGCTTTACAAATGAGCAATAAGTAAACTTGAAGCGAATTAGTCATCACGTTGTCAAAAATACATGGCACGAGGATTAAGTGTATAGTCTTCATGATTAGCGTAATATGCCCTGTAGGCACTATAAAGGTTAATGTGTATTGAGTTTAATTTAATCTAAAGAAAAATTGAAATTAATTTAGTTTATTAATATTGTTTTTAACTTTTCCCATCTTTGAGAGAGAGAAAAAAACAGAATTTATAAAAAATAATAAAAGAAAATTTACCTAATTATTTTTGTTTCCTGTTTGAAACAACAGGTTTTGTTTTTATTCACCTCACGGCTTACCAGAAAAATTTAAACATCCGATAGTACATTAGCTATTTTTTATACTCAGGCGCTTTTACTTGAATCATTATATTGAAATTAATAAAATAAAACGCAGTTTAAACAGATAAGGCACATCAATAAACAACACTTATCTTTGTGTTTCAGTAATGGTTTTCCATTCTGTGCTGCAAGTTTCTACCGCTAGTAGCTCAGTGTGTGTAAAGCATTGTGCCTCATTGATCTCTGTAATATAACTGGATGAACATATGCAGCTAAAATTTTCGGGCCGTCATCTGCACAACATTGTGTAAGAGAGAGAGAGAAACTTTCAGGTATCGCTTTTTCTCGCACACGCATACAAGGTAATGTGGCATTTCGACATCATTCGCTAATTTTTTTTATGCATATATGAGATATATCAATGTATGATTGGTTAAACGAAATAAATGGGTAAAATAAGGTTTGAAGAGTATAGCTAAGTTCAACACACTATGACTGGTTTCTTTAAATAAGTCGATTTAGGCTATAATAGTAATACTTCTTACAAGCCTATTAGCTAAATGATCGATTGAACGTAGGACTTCTACACAAAGTTTGTCAATCTACCAAAAGTAATAAGGTTTTTAGCGACTTTATTTCATTATAGTTATCGAACCTTAAATATAATATGGTTTCTGAAAGAAATATACAAGCAGATAGCCAACTTTAAATATATTGTAATATAGTGATACTTCCTACAAGCCCTATAACCTAAATGAGAGTTTGAATGTAAACTACTACATAAAGTCAGTTATTCAAACACATGTAGTTAAGTTTTAAGCCACAATGAAATTCACTCCAAGAAACTCCTCGATAAAGTGGTTAAGATGAAGATGTCCGATTCTCAGAAACACACGAAAAAAATGACACCCAAAATAAAACTTCTAATGCCCTACATTTAATTAATGTTGCATTGAGGAAGAGGATACGCCATTTATCAGTTGTTGTGCTATAAACTCGTTTTTACTTCGTTCTTTATAACAAAAGACGAATTCTTAGAAATAAGAAACAATAAGGCAGTTTGGTACAAGAAAGATCTTAAAGTTTCAAAACGCCTCCTACTTCACCTCACACCACTGGCACATTGTTTGATTTTATGTTAATGCACGAAAAACTAAAGCAACCAGGTCTAATTCTATTAAAACTTTTGGGGACTTTGCAAAGCTTATCATTCAGAGAATAAAAACGATTGCACTAAACTTTTATAGGATTGACAGAATATAGTTGGAGAGAAAACCCCTCTTTCAAAAGATATGCATGCATCCTTGGCATCTTCAAGTAATAAATACTAGTTGGAGTAGTTCACTCAATACCTGATAGAATGCAATGATTTTAGTGGTAAGTCTATTTATATGGGCGAGCTTGGTGAGGATGGACTGACATGCATAATTCTTGAATATGGCACGAAAGAAGACATTTCAACTTTACAATCTGACCTGGAGGAGGAGGCTGAAGAGCGGCTACTTCCTCATGTACAAAATGCAGTTGCTATAAATGTAGAGCACATTGGAATATAATCCTCAGACACTGATGTCTTTGTATGCGCAGTGTATCATTTCTTTAAATCTTTTAAAAAGGAGGGATTGTCTGAGATATGGGTTCTCTGTGGAAAGGGTATTACATCTCGTGCAGTGCCAATTCATAAACTTGTGGGATTCCTGGAGCACAGAATTATTGAAACTCTACCAGCCTTACATTCCATCACTGGATGTGACACGGCAAAAAATATTGGGGCAAAGCTTACAGATTTAAAACATGGTATACTGTAACCACATTTACTACAAACATTCGGTAAACCAGACCTCAGTGAAACAATGATGGATGAAGCAGAGAAGTTTTTTGTTGTAGCTCCATCATCAAAATTCCTTTCAGGAAATCAACTTCGGGTACATCGGTATCATCAAATGAAAAGGCTCAATCTATAGAAGCTCACGCCACCTTCTACCAGTATACGATTACACATCAAACGAGGTTTATTGCAATGTTACAGGTGGTGCCATGTATTTGTTGATGCACCCACCCTTCGACCAACATTGTTTGGATGTATAGAGAAAGATGGTGACTGCAGCCCCAAGTCCCCAGTGAAACTATTCCTGGGAATTTTCCACTTCCCTGCACTTGCAAAAGATGTTTCAGAAACATTGTCTGCCCATGTCGCAAATAAGAATTTTCATATTCAAGATTTTGCAAGCTGTCTAAATATACATAATAAATAAAATACTTGAACACAAACAATATTTTGAATTTCACTCAAATGTTTGTGAACACAAGTAAATCAAATGTGATTAGTTGCATTGCCACTAATAAGAGCTTTCATTTGATACCGATCTTAGTTACATTACAAATTAAGTGCTGCTGTTCGTTTAAAACCATGAACCATATTTGGCGGCCATTAAAAAAACCTGAAGACATTCAGGTCCTGTACCCAAGATGAAAAACATCACTAGACACATATTTAATTATATATGAAAAGAAACCCTCTATAGGCAAACTCTCCAACAGGACATGGGCCAGCCCCTAGACTATATAACCTAAATAATAATTTGAATGTAAAACTACATACTAAACAAAGTTTGTCATTCAAACGAATGTAATTAAGTTTGAAGCTACCTTTTTTCATTTTAGTTATCGAACTTTAAATATAATATTGTTTCTGAAACCATTATATAAGCTAATAATCAATTTTAAATAAACATAAGTCTTGGCAAAATATAAACAACATGGGCTTTAGCTAAATATTTTAATATATCAAAGATTGTATCCTTATTTGTACAATACTAGCAATCCCTCATGATGTTGCCCGTGACCCACTGTGGTATAAGAATTATATAAGCCCCCAACCCCCTCCCCATGGTGCCCGTATCTCTGAAACGTAATTATAAACCAGATAAAAAATATTTTCTTCAAAAAATTGTTAAAAATAGCCTAGTTAAAAATCTAATTCAAACTTTAAAAAATCCGGCTACGAGGTTCATTCGAACCCCCTTCCGTCCACCTATGTTAAAAATGTCAGATCTTTGCGTGCCGTAGAGTTGGCTGGGCATCGCACACAAACAAACACACACTTCTTCTTATTATTATACATGGCGGGAATAAAATTTAGATTTTAAAATCTATTTTGTTTTGAGGTCAACAGTGATAGCAATATTACTATATTACCATTGTTATTTTATAGGTAATTTTAATATATTTTAAAAGTGACAGATGTATACCACATGACTAAACGTATTATTTACTAGCTACCCATCACACCCACTTCAGTGGTTGCGTGGTCTAACACAACGCTCTTGCAGTAGACTGAACTGCCGATGATGGGGAGATCAAGGTTTTGATTAAATAATTGATTTGGATAAGGATTCATATCATGATACGGATATAATCACTTTTTGTTCGCATCCGTGTTTTAGTTGACTAATTTCAACAAAAAACGTTTATTGTAACATAACTATAATAATTACTTATATTGTCTCGCAGACTTTTTTGTTCACATTAGTGAGAACGTTCAATATGTATAGTATTTTTTTATGTAATACCAATAGTTTTTGCAGCGCACGCGGAGAAAGCATATTTTTAGGCGATTTTTTATACCTTGTGTAAACTATCGACATTTTTATGAGGAATAAATTAAATTTTCAAAATAAAATATAGCCTATGTTACTCGTTGATATGTAGCTTTATATTGGTGAAAGAATTTTTAAAATCGGTTCAGTAGTTTTTGAGCTTATCCATTACAAACAAAAAAACAAATCTTTCCTCTTTATAATATTATATATTATATATAGAATATAATATTATATATATAATATATTATATTCTATATATAATATAATATTATATATAATATAATATTATATATAATATTATATATATAAATATATAAGTGTAGATTACCTTTAAAACTGAATTGTATAGCCTTTAATGCAAATGTGTCTTCAGTCAAGAGGGGTATAGTACTTCCCTTACAAAAACATGTTTGTAAACAAGAACATTAAAAGAAAGCGTTAAATTTGTCCCCTCGTTAGCAAGCAGACTACAAACTTTAGCGTCACGATTTGGTCCTTAGCAAGGGGTGTGTTCATGTCCATCCAGTATAGTATTAAGATCACTGCTGTGCCTAAATTTCATATTACCGGAGCTAACTCACCTTGTTGACTGAGCTGGTGCGAATGATGAGGAAAGGCTTTCGATCAGGCTGAAGGGATATTGGTGAACGGGCTACCTCATTGGCACAAGATTTGCACTCAATGAAGATAGCATGAAACAACTCCTGGTACTCCAGCCAATTCTTCACCACCCAGGCCAAATCAATCTTCACCCATCCTTCTAAACAGAACATAAAATTCTTTGTGTGAATATTTTTAAAATGTTGAAATTAAAATAACAAAATATTGCTGAGGAAAATTACTGAATAAATATCTACCAAGACTTCAGTGCCATGAGTTAAAATAATGGATATTGAAAGCATTAGTAACATTTTCACTGATTGTTGGTTGAATATTATACTGTGAACAGCCTACAGTTTATAAATATTCTATTATATTTGATTCGGGAAAATTCGTGCAACCAATTGTTCTCCTTAATGTCCCCGCCTGGAGTTCATTCTGTACCTAAAATTTACCTATACCTTTCCATTATCTTATGTTTATGAATAATCTTGTTCACGTATAAAAATTTGATAAAAAAAATTGTAAAAAATCTTATTTTTGCGTTGTATTAATAACTCTTTACCCTTTCACGTTGATAAATTGATGGCTAGGGACTGGATGTTGTGCCTGTCCTGGTCTTAAGTTAGATTATAAGGCATATAAATCTACGACAGGCTTAGCAAGCTGGTAGTGTAAAAATCTAGGACTTGAATAAAAAACTGACCCAGGCCATAGGATGGAAACAGTAATTGATGTACAAATTTTTTAATAACCATCCTAAATAAACTAATGCCGTATTATTGATCTTAGAAATGAGCTGCACTATTAAAGTATGTTTAATTTTCTTTTCACGTTTACTTTCCCACCCACTATAAATAGGTGCACACTTGGCGGAGGGACATAAAGTGATAGCTTATTAGGCCCAGAAATGCTATCAAAATACGGTTTTTAGTTAATCATTTAGTTGATCACCAACAACTTTCTGGGTGCCATTGTTTATAACCTACGATATTTCTTTCCTATAAAATATCTATCCCTGATCGTCAACAAATTTGTTTTCTAAGTTATGTATATATTTCCAACAAACTTTAATACTTTTGACATCCTTGTCTTTGATCACCAAATTCTTTGTATTTCAAGTCCTGGGATTGTGTCCTACAGGCCTTCTTACCTTTGACATCTGTGTCCTTGATCGTCAACAGCTTTGTTTTCTGAGTGCTGTGGTTGATGTCCCAGTGTGACACCTCAGATACAACAAAAGTTTGATTGTGCTGGTCAAGCCTGTCTCTTTCTTTATAAATCCACAATTCAACCGTCGTTAAGTCATCTGGCTCCAGCTCAACGGGCAGTTGAAACAGAAAGCAAGCTGAAGGATTCTGTGATGCAGGAACACATCTCACGTTATCTGAAACGCATTATTAGTTGTTTATTGCAGATAGCCTCAAAATTGTCTTACAGAAAAAAATTTGGCAATAAATTTATGTTTTAATCTAAGTAAACAATAACCATGTAAGATATTTCATACTGCTTAAAATCTGTGCAATATTTGACACTTCTCCACTAAAGCGCAAATTATCCTTTACCTTTATACCAAGCAATCTCCAGAGTGGTACAATCGAACATATAACCGTGATTTTTTTATATAGAAAGTCAGTCCACTTTCAACCAATATTGATTCAAAGTCACTAAAATTTGGCATTGCATAGATGTTTTATTTGATCTATTAATTAAAATATTATCAAACGCTTCAAAAAACTTCCCTTGGATTACTAAGTAATTTATCTTTATATAATAAGATATATCAACCAATTAAAAAAATACAACTGTAGTATTTTGGCAACATTAATTCCCAGTTCTAAAATAACGGGCTTCCTATGAAAATCAGATTGCAGAAGTTTTTGGGCACGGTGACCAGATGCTGTTGGCATAAAGAAGGACAAGATCTCCCAAAATGTAGGACATTCAGGAAAAACTTAGTACATTACATAATAAAAGTTCAAAATGTAACTTTACAAATTCAATTAATATGTTTTATTGATAGACATATTACACATTTTATTTTACGGTCAATCATATTGTTCGGATGAACTTATGAATTAGGACGCTTGCTGTGTTTAGTTGCTGACAACATACATGAAGCCAATAGAAATTACCAATTTTATTGCGTGAACACCACGTGGCGAGTTTGTAGAAAATGTTGCTAGGAATAACTTTAATGCCATCTTGCGGCAAAATTAATCAACTGCGAGTTCACTTTGCAAGCAAATAACATCTAAAAATGAAAATTTATCTATTTTATAAAAATGGAGGACATTTTGAAGATTTTGAAAACTACTCTCAGACACCAGACAGAGGGTTGAAACGTAGGACTTGTTCAGAAAAAAAAGACATCTGGTTACATTGATTTTGGGTCCATTTATCACTGACATCACTCAAGTTGTCTTTATTTAAGCGCAGACCATTACAGTGGCCCATCCCTGGATCAATGTTGGGAAATTAAAATCGTTTACGTTATGAAGAAGTATATAATACACACACACACACATAGCCTAAATACACACATATATACATACATACATACACATATATACATACATACACACATACATACATACATACACACACACACACACACATACACACATACATACATACATACATACATACATACATACATACATAATCATGCCATTCCCTTATGGGGTAGTCAAGAAACTGTGAATATAGCTCAAAAAACAACTTCGTACTTAATCCATCCTCACTAACTTTCTCCACAATTCCCTAGCCTTGTATACTTCCTTAGCTTCAACAACATCCATACACCGAGTCATACGTGCTTTTTTATTCTTAAAACTATTAATGTTTCACTTTTTAACATATTCATCTACAACATTTAGCCACGTCTTACATGGCCTGCCCTTCCTTTTGATCCAAAAACTTTACTTTTATATATTAGTTTTATCACTCGATCCATACTCATCCTCTCAGCATGCTCAAACCACCGTAAGACACTTCTTTCACATTGGCCTATTGGATTCCCTTTCGAACCACACTCGTTAAGTACCCATTCATTACTGACTCTGTCCATACGAGTTTTTCCACATACATTTCTTAGATCTCTCATTCCAACAGCATTCACCATACTCTTATGTTTCACCTGACAAACTCACGCTTCACATCCGTAAAACAACGTTTATATGCTGCCATCTTTTCCTCTTTCAATACTACTTCATTTTTTGCAAGAGTCCACATACATCCAACTACTCTCCGAGATGCAATCACCCATGTGTCGATTTAACCATATATTCTTTCATTTTTACAGAACATTTTGCCCAGATACACAAAATCATTCACTTGTTCTGACAGTTTTCCATTTATCCTAAGTTGACAATCATTTCCTGATCCGTCCTTATCAAAAACAATTAGCTTAGTTTTGGAGACATTTATACGAGGATCCATACTGTCTGACGCCACACTCAAACGATTTAATGCCTTCTGCTAGTCACTTTCCTTGTTAGCCATTAATAGGGCATCATCTACATATAACAGCACTCTCACTTTCACATTGTCCAATTGTACACCAACTGCGTCCTCCCAAGTATCCCTCATATAGTTATCCATGAAAACATTAAACAACCATGGAGACATAACACAACCTTGTCTAACACCTTGTTCAATGTCAAACCATTCGCTCAAAGCTCCATCCACCCTAACACATGGTTTACTTTAATCATAAACCGCCTTAATTGCGTTTACTAGCCATGCATCCACACCATACTCTCTAAATAAATTCCATAACATTTTCCTATTCAGCCGATCGTACTCTTTCTCCAGATCAAAAAATGCACATTAATTTTATTTCTTGCTACCATACATCTCTCAATCACTTGTTGCAATGGAAATATATGGTCCATGCATCCTCTACCTGGCATGAAACCACATTGCACACCCCAAATCTTGCCTGCAGTTCTTTCACGCACGCTCTCAATTAAATTTCTCCCAAAAACTTTGCCTGGAATACTAAAAAAAAAACTAATTGCCCTATGATTCTTACATTCACTATTATTGCCTTTGCATTTATACAAAGGAACCATGACGGCATTCTTCCAGTCATTGGGAACGTTTGCAGTCCCAGCACACACAATGAACAACTCACACAATCTTGCAAGTAATACCATGCCCCCTCGCATAAGCATTTCCCTTGTGATCCCATCTACGCCCGTAGCTGTGCCATTCTTTAACATTTTCATAACTTTAAACACTTCAGCCTCGTTAATTCCTTCACTCCTCATAACATTTTCCCTATTTTCCTCTACTTTCTCCACATTTTCGCCATACACATTGCTCAAAACACTTTTTCCATCGCTTTCTTATACAATTTTCATCCCATTGTATTTTATTATTATATAGACCTTAAGTTTGATTTTTTTTTCTTAAAGACATACCTCTCCACAGACTAGTGTAATTATGAACAACTTATTCAGCTATGTTTTTTTTAAATTAATAAAATGAAGCGAACAAAACTAAAAGGTTGGACGCTCTTTCACAGAATACCAAAGGCTATTATTTTTAAATAATTGCTCTCCAAATCACACGTAGCACCAAAGTGGGTGTTCGCCTGGTTCTTCCCTTCTCCACAAGTACCGCCGACTCGGTGGCTCTCCAAGTTATTTCGTTTCTCACCCATATTACTGTAGAGAGCTTCTAAGTCAAGGATTTTTCGAAAGGTTAGGCTATCCCTAAGCCCTACCAATCATTATATTATATATAAATCCCTGATACAGATAATATTACATTTAGATTGTCAGGGAGATACCAAAGACTGTCACAATACTTAAAATCGTTGAATACGAGTTATTAATATTGTACAAATTATTAATTGTTATTATTTTCCAAAGTTAATATGATGATCAAATATTTGCTGTTGTAGCATTTGCTACAATTAAAGAAGAAACAAGACGAAGGGGAATTAACTACTTTCCCCATTTCACCGTTCCAGCACCTCACGACTACAGTTCAGCGACACAACAAATACACATACGAGCAAGACCACGACGCGTCACGAACTGATAGAAACAACCCAAGTTCGAGCGGCGACCACTAGAGCTCGCAAGACAGTGGGACTTTCCAAAGAGTTTAAGAAAGGAAGTAATGCTGGTTCCAGTCTATAGGAGAATGTTCTAATGCCTTGGAGTTTGTTCTCAGAGTTTGTTGTCATACGTATTCCCCTCTTTTGTGATCCAAATATGTTACCCCCACCTTCTTCCTTGCCTCCCACAATTCTCTGGATTTTCAAGCGTATATAGCGACGGTATGGCAACATGACCAGAACTCTTGGGCTTGACTCTGGATTGAGGAATTCGTAGTCTTGGCTAAATGATTTAAAACGTAAGAAAAATTTAACTTTTGGCTTAAATGATTTTTTTAATGTAACCTTTTCAAAATTTAACTTTTCGACCTATTTTTTTATTGTTATATTCATATATCAGAGATTGAAATTAAATATAATCTGGATAATGTTTTGAGGTGGTTCATAGACCATAATATTGAATTTAGAGATTTTGACTAAGTTCGATACATATCGAATATCACTATTATGTCCGGGAGACAGATGGATAGTTAATTGTGTAAATAGAGTGGATAAATCTGTTTGTCTAATAATATTACGTTTTGTTAATTTCATTCTGTATTTTTAGCTATTAGGAAAACTAGAGTAATTTAATATTTAAACTAGCATTGCAAATAATCTTGTTCTTTCTTAAATGTTTATCTACTGTGGAAGTTGACTACCGTACTTGAAAGAAAAACGAATTAAGGCTATTTTCTTCTTGACGATGACTGATGATAAAAGCCTAGATTACTTTCGGTCCTATTTAGAATCTGACCAGGTTGAAGCTATATATATATATAGAGAGAGAGAGAGATATATATAGAACTATATATATATTTGACTATTTGAAATATTCTCAGTTATTTGTAATTTGATTCATTATTAGTATGATTTTTATTATGTTATGTTGGCCAATAGCTGTCGTGAGAACTAGTTATAAAATTAAATTTGTTTAGTGTTTTTAAGTAAACTTTCTAACGTCAATATATATATATATATACCTTGATAGGCTCTTTTATATAAAACCAATATCTAATCTTCAAAATTTTGTCATTGTACGCATATCATAATTTTTCTTCATATCATCATATACGGTCTCTCTCTCTATATATATATATTACTTATGGATAAACATCCTAAATCGATTTCTTGCTTTTTTTCCTGATGAGTTCACGTTTTAAGAGTACCCTTCGGATATATTTTTTGTGCTTTTTATTTATTATTGTTTATTTTGGGATTTAGTTATTTATTATGGAAATACTAACAGGTCTATATGATGAGGGCATGAGTACGACTGTCAGACTATAACTTCCGCAACTAGGTGAGTTGCGTGCGCTGAGTTATTGTTGTCTGTTCTCAGATGATTGAAAAACAATGTTCTCAAACGACTCACTCTGATTGTGTTAATGCTTTCTTTTGTTACTATTTGAGCCTTCTGTTTTGTTGGATTGGTCAAGGAGGTTTCACTATCTATGTGTTATGTATCCCAGATAGTTTCGAAATAATTGATGTGTATTGATCAAACTTGGACTGCACATATACAGAGCTACAATTATAATCTTAGGTTGGGTTTTTGAGCTTTGTTTTTCTCGCTTATTTGTTGATTGGGATTCAAATGTTTTGAATGAACTCATCCATGTTGGCTTTATAAAATTAACATATAAAGATAAGTTAAACTTCTAAAGTTAGTGGTTTTATGCATTAAGGATTACAGACAATAGTACCAACACGTCGAAAAGGATTAATTTATACTTAATATAAAAAATCCATACTTAACTAAATCAACTTTGCAAAAAATATATATCTAATTTAGTCAAAGTACGCATACAGATTGTTCCCTAAAATTATATCGTTAATACGTCATCATAGTTTCGTATTAGTGACTCATATTACCTGAGACAAAGGTGCCTGATATTTGGAATAATACATTTAGATTTTTAAAAGCTAACATAAAACATTGACCTGAGCTGCACTTGCAAAAGTGAGCAAAATTATAAAGCACGTGTCTATATAAAAATTGAAGTTTGAAGTTGATAGCGGTACACATTAATTTTTGAAAACCAAATCCAAATTAGATAAAAAATAATGTAAAATAATTAGTTTCAACCAAACTTGGTGATTTCATTATTTCTAGGACACCATTGCTTTATATTTTTTCACTATTTAAAATTTTCATTTTAAATATTTTCTGTAACTCTCCACATATTAATATAGTGATGAAATAATCCATAGTCCCCAGTGTAAAAGAGCCTAGCATGTTAAAAATCTATTAGCATTGCAGTTGACCTTTATTTAGAACATTATAGGATAATACAAAAAATGCAATGGCGCCAGTTCTTATATTACTTTTTAGCCCCAGTATCCAAAGGTTAAAAAATTAATATAAGGAAATAAACTATACCAATAAAAGTGTATATGCTTATGAATAGTATCACACTGTTAAGATAAAGGCTACCATGCACCATACAGACCTTTTTTTTAAATCTTAAAATAGATATATTTACTAAAAATTCGAAAGATTTAAAAAACTAAATAATATACATTGATTCAAAACATTCCATCAAAGAGCATAAATTAAATAATACAAACTGCTACAGAAACATTAAGTAAAGAGGAACATATCTCTCAAAAAGGTTAGCATTCAATTTAATTGTCAAATACCTCAATTAAAAAATATTATATATTTGCTTATAGTTTAGAACCTATTGATTGTTAGTTTTATAAAAATATTTATCATACAAAAGATTTTAATTTGTGTTCGTACTACAACCTTACATAGATAAGTTATGTAATATATTATCAAAATTAGAATTGTCTACTTATGTAAAATACCCATAAAGTCATTTTCATGTGAAAATGAGAATTGTCATTTGTTTATGTTAATCAATGCCTCTATCCAATTTAATTAAAATCGTTAGAGCACATTTCGAGACGATAGATTTGTTCTCTTTTTGCTTTTCAGTAAAATAACCTTAATTTTAGGGTTGGATATCTAATTCCATAAACTCCTTGGAAGAACCTTATGAAAACCATAAGGATTTTACATAAATTTGCTAGCTGGGTATCCATAGTAGTATTTTATTGAATGTATTATTGCAATAAACATATTTTATTCATTCAGTCCAAAACCACCCGATGCTCGGTAGCATTGGTTCCAGCCCACATTTATATTTAGCTTTTAAACCCAAAATATCAATATGTAGATCAAATGCAATACAGGCCACTGTATTACATATTATGATCAATTTATCTCACAATAATAAGGCCTCTCTTATATTTAATATGTGAATTGAGAATAATATTACGTCTACTATGATTTAGCTATGAAATAATTTTAATTAACTACTTTGATAATTTTTGTCTGTATTTTGATACCTATAATCGTTTGGTTAATTAAGGGTGATAATTATTTATAGGGTTTCGGCTGAAGCGGGGACAGTAGTTATAAATTATAATGGTATATTTAGCCTATTGTAGATATTACAAATATTACATTATTATGTATTTATATATTATAATGATGTATAAGCCTTGTCCAACGCCGTAGATATCTAAATTATTGTAATTTTCTTATACCAAATGGCTTAACTTTGAAATGATTTAGGAATATTTATTTTCTGCAATGATCAGACAATTGAAATTTAGAAAAATAAACCTTGTAGAGCACAAATTTGTATGGGTTTTAATATATTATTTAGGGGAGTCAAAAATTATATACCAAAAAGAAGTGACATTTTATTAAACCATATAAGCCTTTTGGCCCGTGCCTACAACGGAAAATAAAGTGAAATGAATCCCCTCAACGCGTGCGCTCGGCCTGAAGTACCAAAGTCTTATTTCAAGGTCTTGTTGGAACAGAGTATTTAATCTCTCATGAATCATGAGCATGACTTAGATTAAAAGCGAATGTATTAAAAGAGGAAAGGTTATCTCTAACATATTATTTATTTTTGTTTCGATGATTGCAATGAACCACTTAAGCAAATTTACAGAGATTATTTTTGCTTTACAAGACTGTCAGCCTGCTCCCAACTCACGGATCATAAACAAGAGATTAATGACTTAAGCTGAGCGTGGGTGGTTGGCATGCTTGTAAAAAAAACCCCGCAAAGTATGCCATTTTCTTGAATTTGAGAAAATAATGTTACAATAAATATTTAGCAAATGACGGGAGAGAATGAACCTATGTAACTAGAATAATTTTCTATTTAATTAATTTCTGTGAAGTTTTTTTTGTCTCTGCACCAAGTTTTACTATTCGTTCGGACTATCCACATATTTACACAATGAGAAAGATATAATTTAGAGAAATTGTACCCGAATTTGCATGTAAAAGAAAACCACTTATAAATTAATACTCTCAGTGCACTCGACCTTGATTTGAGCCCCACTCTCCCCATCATCGGCAATCCAGTCTATTACCAGTGTGACGTCTTAGACCATGCGACCAGCAGCCACCAGTTGAAACATTGAGAAATAAAGAATAATAATTCCCATTTGAAATGTGTCACGTACCAATGGCCTAAAAACCTTTCTTATTGGCTTTAGCGAAAAAATTCAAACCTGTTGTGATGCTATGTTCAAACAAAATAAGGGCCAAACAGTTTTTTTAAATGTTTAAAACTATATATCTTTATTTATTTATTTTTATGGGACCTAAATTTTTAAAGATCTCTTGATTTCAAAAAATTATTAATTGTGATGTGAGATAGTCTCCTACGGGTACTGACTGATAAGTACAGTGCATGGCTATTAGGGAATAATATAAATATATGTTTGTAAATTGGAAAAGGAGTATTTTATTACAAGTGGGCATCTTTTATCTAACAAGAAAACAGGTAAACGTATACTTCGAATATAGGCTTTAATTTCATTCTGGTAATAATTGAGGAAATGTGACTCTGTATTCCTATAAATAACATATTTATTCAATTTTGGAATGAAATGATATGTTGAACATAGTTTACTATTAGGATAAGATTGTTTGTCGATTTATCCATAAAATATACCAATAACAACATTGAAAGTCTCAATTTTGAGCCTCTGAGAATCAATAACATGATAGAATTAGGCAGGGAAAATTAGGTGCGGTGACATAACCAAATACTGCTTATACTTTATTTATTTATCTTTATTGTTTGATGGGAAACAGTTTTTTTAGACAGTTTCATTAAAATGACATGCTGGAACTTAGCGATACAAAGATCCTTCGTTGTATCACATTATTATCTGTTGATAGATAATGAGAGCAAGTTCGTTTTGAACTCAGATAAATTGTATCATGACTTGGTATTATTTAATCGTTCGTTTTACATTTAGAGTGAACATGCCATGTATTCATTCACTCTTATAGTTATAGAAAACGCTGAGTCATTTCGGGTTTTGAAATAAATAACACCACTTTAATACTGCCACAGTACCAAGATTTGAATGATTTAATGGAAACAAAAATTATATTATGATGGATTAAATAGTCAAGCTATTATATTTGTTATTTACGGTGATAGCCGCATCTAGATTTTATATTCAATTTAAAGAGAAAAAAACCCTGTAAAACAAGAAAGATCAAATAAAATAAATGAAATCTAAGAACTAGTTAAGCAAGTATCCCCTTAGTCTTTAGAATAACTCTTGTGAGACAATATTTTTAATATCACTTGTTACGTAAATAAGAGTAAAAAGCTGAAAAATGTTTTAAATGTTTATTTTAAGATTAAATTGTTTCAAATTAATAAGTCACTGAGCGGAGTTCTTAGGATGAATTATTATTTGTTTAATTAATGTTTAACCTTTATAATTTAGTCTGGTTTATTATTCAAGTGAAATTTCCATTTAATTATTAGGCTAGTGCCTTCCTTTACTAAGAAAACATTCGAATCCATGGTCACACGGTTTAAGGCATCATCATCATCAATAAGGAAGTAGATGTTCAAATCTCAGCTGACTGCAATAATGGTGGTTTTACATGTATGATTAATTGTGAGCACAATTTAGCACACACATGCGAGATAACTTCATCTAAACTGCCTTCCTGACCTCAACCCTTAAATTTATTATTGATAGTTAGAAAAATGTTTTAAAAAATGCTAGTTTTAAGGATCATCAATAAGTAACTTTAGTTTGACACTCTAAGTTAGATTGGCTATGACACGTTTGACACCATAATGCAATAATCATCTCTTTCTCGTATAATTGATAATTGAAACACTATTGAAAAATGAGAATTTATATAAATATAGTTTAGACTGTGAAGACCAAATGAGCGGTTTTACCGATTTTCATGCATTTTTTTTCTAGTATTTTATGTTTTATTGTTGATTGTTGTACACAATAGAAACTGATTTTAAGTCGTGTCACATTCGATGGCGATGAAATATTGAAAATCGAAATTACTTGTAAACATGGCTTTAAAGTGCATTAGACTAAATAGATTAGAACTTAAAACCAAACTTACTAGGAAAATAGAGCAATCATTAGGCTTAGAACAGAAAAGGTAAAAGTTACATTCTATCAAAAATCTAGGTGAGTAGTCATTAAAGGAAAGCTCAGGCAAGTGCTCTTACCTACCAGTGCTGCAATCTATGAGGACATACTTTATACTGTGGTACGTTTTGGTATCGAGTGTTATCGATCAAGCTGAAGGCCAAAATCACTTGTGACTTGTTTTTCGTGATCAAATATGACGGAGAAATTTTGTTCAAAAGTGTGGATTAGAATGTAGCTAAAGTGATTTTTTAATCTTAATATTAGTTAAAAATATATCTAATAATTCCCAAACTAAAATTAACTGTATATAAATAGTTACACATTTCACTTTGATTCAAAACAAAACTTTTCTTAAGTAATTATTTAACTATTAATACTCAACTGATTCACATTCAACGAAACAACTACCTAACATAAAGAGACAATATTATATTTTTAAATCGTAAAAAGTAATCTGCAAAGAACAAGAGGTATTAAAAAAACATGTCCGAATGCTCTGGTGAAATAAGCATTTTCTTCTAATTTTATATATCATTAACAAACTATTTGAATGTCAATTTATATATATATAGTTATTATTAACCATTATATTATCTAATTTATCTTCCATCTTCAGTCACAACATACACATACACAACATAATTGTAATTTAGTCGTTAAAGTGTATCGGTAAGTTTTTACTTGGCCTCTCTTTATTTCACATGATATTAAAATTATCACTCGACAGAATCAATCAAATACTTCAAAAAGTTTTTTGTGGTCCCACATATTACTCGATAAGCGTATAGTTACCCTAGTGAAGTAGATAAGCATAAGATATAATTTTGAGGAAAATATACTGGAATTTGACAAAGGGAGAGTGGAAAACCATTAGTGAAAACAGCACCATCTGACCGGAATCTTAGCCCCGACCATGTCACCACCAGAAAACAAGACTAAACGAGCATGGCGTTTAGTCCTAGTGCCCACTGACGCGGGGTGGTGTAATCTTGGTTTATGTTTAATGTCTCAAAAAGTATCCTCAAGGAAATTTCCCTTTTCTAACATTTCCCCAGGAAAGAATAAATACTTATATGAATAGGCTATACTCTTTTATAGATAAGGTGGTATTCGCGTGTCATACAAGGACGTAGAAAGCTAGGTTTTATAGGGAGGGCCCACTAGAAAGTTGACGCTTATGTAGAATTAATGTACCTTTTAAGTGTTTATTATTTGGCTAGTAATAAAAACAATGATATAATTATATTTGTTAGAGACTCACCAAAACTTATTGCGTGAGGTTAGCGAGACTGGTTGTGGTAAACGCAGGGTAGTGAGGGAAGAGGATGGCGATGGGTGGATGTGGACGGGACGCGTGCGAGCGAGGGTCGTGAAAAGGGTTGTATTTACACAACACGTGCGTAGCTACCATGGAACAACAAGTGTGCGGTCGTTGGACCATGTGAGGTACAACAAATCAGAAGTGGGATGAACACAAAATATATCAATTTCTTCGTTAAGTGCATAACCGATATCCCATTTGTTTAATGGCATAAAACACCTGACGCGTTATCTAAGTTGTGATACACAGTCTTAAATTTCATTTAAAATACATGTCTTGAATTTAAATAGTAATAATAACGGGTTGAAATTGCTAATAAAACAAAAAAAAGTTTTGAAAAAAATTAACAAACTGTCACGGATGATGAGCGATAAAATAAGACTTGGGAACGTGGGTACACAGTGGTCGCCATCTTGCTAGCGTGGAAAACACCTAAACAAATTTATTTTTTTACATATCTTGAGTTACGAGTGTATGAAAACGAACAAATTGGGAATTAACTTCCAATAGTCCTTCAAAAATCAAATACAAAATGCATCAACAAAACCAAAACGATTTGGAGGAATGAGCTATAAGCCATGAGGAGGTAGTGGCAGGACATCATATGGACTTGGTTATGTACATGCAGGATGTTCTGAACCTAATCTTGGAAATCAACCGCCAGCGTGATCAAACCCTGTTTGAAATGATGATGAGATCGCAGCAACAGCAAATACCAGAACCAACGTATAATATAATCCCTGACTTAGCGAAAACCATCCCCCATTTTGATGGTGAGTCATCAGGAATCAACGCGTCTGAGTGGCTACAGATAATCAACACCAACGGCGGAACTCCATAAATGGTCAGATCCGTTCAAGTTAGAGTCTGCTAGGACTCACCTCATAGGTGCAGCTCAACATTGGTATCGCTCCCGTCTATTAGAAATAGTTAGTTGGGACCAATTCGAACGTCAATTTCGTTGGACCTTTGTGGGAACTCTAAGCCTCCCAGAAAAGTTCGATCAGATGAAGAACCGTGTGCAAGACAAAAATTAAAAAACAAATGTTTATTTTCATGATAAAGTGAGGCTATGTAAGACCCTGGAATTAGAGTTCACAGACACTAAGAAACAACTTGCAATTGGTCTGTGGTCACGTGAATTAAGTACTCTCGTCATGAGCAACATCATGCTGACCTGGATGACCTCATTCATGACATAAGGGATTTCGAAGAAGTGAATGCACAGCGATCAAAACGTGTTGCAGCTCGTCCTGGGAAACAGGTTTTGTGAGAGATCAAATGAGCAACCTAGGCTAGGCCTACAAACTGAAAGTGGCATGAACAACTCACAAGAGATTAGTCCAGCAAAAGGCCGACCATCTCGAAGTGAAATAAAGCATGAGCGGCCAGATTCAGTTTATTATTAAAATGAAAAACGGGAACCACGTTGTTTTAATTGTCAAACATATGGACACATTTCTCGAGACTGCTTGGAGACAAGAGTACCTATAAAATGTTTAGCTTTTGGCCAAGAAGGTCATACCAGGCGTTTCTATACTAATAGAAACAGGCAAGCGGAAGAACATATTCAAATCGATTGCACCGAGAGGAACACAACTGCAGATTTGGAGAAATACTTGAAGGAAGTTAAGATAGGAGCTGTGTCATTTATGCCGTTAATAGACACAGGCAGTTCCTGTTGCACAATATAAGCCACAGCAGTCATCAAGTCTGGGTTGCCAATTCAACCTTGTGAAAAGAGTTTACATAGGTTTGGAAACACAGAAAATGTGATCACTTCATTGGGAAGAATAGTTGTGGATATATCTATGGGTAGTGCATTAGGAGGTGATGTGGAGATGCTAGTTGTCCCAGACAATTCACAAAGTACTGAGGTCATCATCGGAAGGTCTTGGACAGAACTGCCAAGTGTGGCATTTGTTAAGTTAGGAGAACATTTATTATGTTGGGAATGGCGACGGAGATCCCTTTAAGAAATTAAATCTACCAACAGTGACAAAGGATAAATCAATTAAACTGCGTACACTATCAGTCAAAAAATTGCAAGGGAATAGCATTAATTTTGTTCAAATTGTGTCGAATGTAGCTCAAGACGGCCAGCTAATGTTTGGTGGCGCTATTTATAAGCCAGAGGGGAACGGGGAGTTCTCCATACAAATCATAAATACAAGTACTGAAGAGATGTACATGAATAAAAATGTCAGTGTGGGTCGTGGTGAATTAGTGAACATAGTGGATGTTGATCTATATGGGCCTATACCACACATAAGTGACAATGGCTCAAGGTGTAAGATTATTGGAAGAGAAGACCTCCTTATTGATGATTGTGCTAACGAACAAGACATAATTTCATTAGTGAATTTAGTGAATGAGTTTAGTGATTGTTTTGCTTCAAACCTGTCAGACTTAGGATGCACTGATTTGACCAAAATGAACATATTTGAGGTTCCTGGCAGCAAACCGGTTGCATGCAAACCGCATCGAACGAACATACAAGAAAAGGAAGCTATAAGAGAAATAGTCAAGGAATGGAAGTATCACGGCATTGTGACTGAGACTAAGTCGCCATATGCGAGTCTAGTATTACTGGTAAGAAAGAAAACCGTAGAAAATAGGCTGGTTGTTGATTATCGACGGCTAAACCAACAAACCATAAAGGATAGGTATCCATTACTCCACATTGATGACCAATTTGAACAACTTTCTGGTAGCAAGGTCTTCACGGTACTTGACTTAGCCCACGGATACTTACAAATTACCCTTGACTGAGGAGGCGAAGTATAAGACTGCGTTTGTTACACCAGAGGAATCAGGTCATTTTGAAAGAATGGTGTTTGGCTTGACTAACGGACCAGCCGAGTTCCAGCGTGTAATGAACCGTGCATTAGGGGGATTAAGAAATACAATAGCGATGTGCTACCTGGACGACATCCTAATCCCCGCAAAACATTGTCCAGAAATGCTAAATAGATTAAGACTGGTCTTTGAAGCCTTGAGACAGGTTCACCTTACATGCAAGCTAAGTAAATATGAGTTTGGGAAGAAAACCATTGAGTACTTGGGGTTTGTGATTAGAGAAGGCACCATACAACCTGGGGCACGCAAGTTATTGTCAATTAGTGAGTTTCCTAAGCCCAATTCTGTTCATGAAGTAAGAAGGTTTCTAGGGATCACTGGATTCTTCAGACGGTTCACATCTCGCTACGCGGAAAGAGCTGAACCACTCAGTCGCTTATTAAGGAAAAACTGTCAGTATAAGTGGGACGAAGAGCAGAATAAGGCATTTGAAGACCTCAGAAATACCCTCATCCAGGAGCCTGTACTTAAACTTTATGATCCTAATGCAGTCACTGAACTACACACAGATGCAAGCGCTCAGGAGGTTGGCTGGAATGCTCCTACAAGAAGGTATAGATGCTCGTATGCCCTTAACATACTGTATGAGCAAGAAAACTACAGATGTGGAAGCTAATTACCAATCAAGCAAACTTGAATTAATGGCAATAGTGTGGTCCATGGACCACTTGAGACAATTCTTGCTAGGTATTAAATTTAAAGTGGTGAATGATTGTCAAGCATTAGTTTACATGAATGGAGAGCAAACGACCAACCCACGGATTGCTAGGTGGTACAATTTTATACAGGAATATGACTTTAAAGTCAAACATAGACCAGCTGAGAAGATGGTCCACGTGGATGCCATGAGCCGTGCACCAGTGAGCTGCGAACAATATACCATGGCACAAGTGATTTGTGATAGGTGTGAGGTGTTTTTAACCCTATCTGTTGAGGATCAAGTACTAGCAATACAATATAGTGATCCAGAATTAAGGGACATTATGCGCATACTCAAATTTCCCCAACAACACAGAAACAAAGCTGAGCGTAGCAAGGTAGTTGATTTGGAACTTGTAAATGGGAAAGTGTGTAAGATTGAGAATCATAATCAGCAGACATCCAAACTTTTTGTTATCCCTAAAGTGATGAGAAAAAGTCTTACTGTTAAATTTCATGACTTGTCTGGACATTTTGCAGTCGACCGTACTGTTGCTAAGATGAAAGAAAACTATTGGTTTCCCGGTATGAAACGATATGTTAAGCATCATATAGCTCACTGCTTTGAGTGCCTCTTGAGTAAGGTCCCAGGGGGACAAAAAGCTGGGCTGTTCAACCCAATACCTCCAGGCACTCGTCCGTTACAAATTGTGAACATCGATCATTTAGGACCTTTTCCTCGAAGCTCAAAGGGTAATTGTGAACTAATTGTAATCGTGAATAACCTGAAAAAATCTGTGCATATCTATGCAGTGCGTGATACGTCCCCCAAAAGTGTATTGAAGTGCCTTGATCTTTTTTTCTATGAGCGTGGTCTACCGGAAAAAATAATCAGTGACCGAGGAACGTGTTTCACTTCCATGTATTTGAAGAATTTTGTGTTTCACGTGGAATACACCATGTACTAAAATCTGCCAGGCACCCCCAAGCCAATGGACAGGTAGAACGAGTGAACCGAACCTTGACACCGATGATATCCGTTTCATCACAGCGGGCAGACTTAAAGGACTGAGGATAAGAATTTGAAGAAGATTCAACGTGACCTCAACACCACTATCAACAAGACTACAGGGATATCACCCTTTGAGGCACTTCACTGGTATCGACTTCGACACCACGACGGGGTACTTATGAGTCTCACTGATTTACCTGGGAACAGCCCGTACCAACCACCCGCAGAAATACAGGAAACCGTACGCAACAAAATCATAGTAGAACAGCCCCACCAGAAGGCATCTTTTGATAAGAAAGGGTATGCTCGTCCAAGTTTTGACATTGGAGAAGTGGTGATGATGCGACGCCCACCAGTGCATACTGGCGAACCAACAAAGGGGCAGATGAAGTACAGAGGTCCTCTTGTGATGCTGAAAGTGTTCCCAGATGGCAAACACTTATCGAGTTAGTCAATTGACAGGAAATGTTAAACAGAAACACTATGCCACCACTGCGCACGTTTCTCTACTCAAGTCATGGGGTAACAAAGACAAGATTGATAATGGAGAACCCGTGAGTGATGAGTCAGAAGATGATACGTCAATTGGATTGGAGCTGAAGACAACCAAACCTGATAGCAGTCCTGTTACAGTTTCAGACAGTTCTGATTTTGGGGACACTGGAAGAGATCAAGACAATCCAAGGACTGGACCTATTCGAGAATGGAGTCGGCCCAAGTACCTAAGGGATTTTGTCAGCGAAGTGTTGTGATTATTATGGTATTGTGTGCCATTGTATATTGTGTATATCATCTAGTGATAAGATAGTTTAAGGATTATTTGAGAGCGTATTTGTTAATGTCACGTGTGAACAGACTTCATCGAGGACGATGAGTGTTACAGGATGGCCGAGTGTTAGAGACTCACCAAAACTTATTGCGTGAGGTTGGCGAGACTGGTTGTGGTAAACGAAGACCAGTGAGAGAAGAAGATGGCGATGGGTGGATGTGGATGAGACGCGTGCGAGCGAGGGTCGTGAAAAGGGTTGTATTTACACAACACGTGCGTAGTTACCATGGATCAACAAGTGTGCGATCGTTGGACCATGTGAGGTACAACATATTTAAGTTGGGGTTAGAATATTTGCAGGGTGTATGGAGTTTCTTCAAAACTGGTTTAACACTCTTTCTTTAGAAAATGCGGGTGGACTCCATCTAATTTCCACCGTCCTCATCTTCCCCCCTTTTTTTAGCATCACGTCTTACTACCCGTTCGGGATATAGGCATATGCACTAATTATGGTAATGTGATAGAAATGAAGAAGGTTGAGTTTATAGGGAGGGTTCCAGTATTTGCGTGGAGGGAGGGTGGAAAACAGCTATGGGAAAACAACCTCAGTACACTCAAACGGGGATCGAGCCCCGATCTCCCCGTTATCGGCAGTCCAGTCCATTGCGAGAGTGACGGCTTAGACCATCCGAAATGGGCTCTATCCTTTTAGTGTAACTATGAGGCTAGTCCAGACGGGTGGTAAGACGCTGAGCAAGGTGGGTAATGTAGGCATAGCCGATAAAAGGGTTTTATGCGACTTAGGTGAGACTTAAAATTAGTAAATCACTCCACCTGAGTGACAGAAAATAATAATAATAATAATAATAGAGTGTCAAAATACCTGACCAAAAAGCAATAAAAAAGAAAATTGATGAATAAAAAATGCGTGCAAAAATATTATCCCTTCCTTTATTTTTTTATCTTAATAATTTCGAAAGCTTTTAATTTGTTATCATAGTGGTTCGCCGACAAAGTGACCCTAAATATAATACAACCATAAAAGTGATTTTATTGTTAATCAATGTTTTAAAAATATACATTATTAATTTTAAATAAAATATTTAGATAGTATTTGTTTAGAGAAATAATAATTATAGATTATTTAATATTTAATTTAAATAATTCTTTAGACGCTAAAAAAATTACTTTTGGTCGGAAAGTACTCCTAAGGACCTTTGGACAAGCCGGGACTGATTGGAGGGATGAGAGAAAGAAGAAAAGCTAAACCTAATGAGTTCATAACAAATGTTTATGATTCAGCAATGAAATAGTTTCCCCAATAGAGCTATAATCATATAAATAAAAAGAAATGAGTTGACACAATTTGTACTGTGCACTTTACTCTCTCTCCTTCCGCCCTATGGAATGAAACTTTGGCTGATGCAACGTTAATCTTGTGTGTGAGGCGATAACCCCATCACATCTGGCACGATTTCATTCCAGATCGTTTCAAGATACAGAGTCACACGCTCTTGTAGGCCAATCTCGATCAACCACAACCGATGGACTCCCACTACTACAAGTAATCTCACTTAAGTTATTAATTTCACTATCGAATCTGGTTTTCATAGTTCCCCACTATATCATTTGTTTTCTTATATACTCCCAAAACCACAAGTTATCTCAAAGTTAATAGATTCACTCTCAGATCTAGTTTTCGTAAATCTTATAAATGCACATTGACTGTTTCTTTATTAGCCTCTCTTACAGTAAAATGTCCTCAAATACCTAATAGTCTTGTATTGTATCTATTTAAATATACTATTACCGTCCGACATTAAATAAAATTCTAAAATTAAATTTGTTAGATCTCCACCTAAAGCTCTGCTCAATTAAACCAGAGATCTCGATTGTTAAATTATAAATTACATTGTAGCTTTGATATTAATATTGTAAAATATTTTAATGTAAACTTAAACTTTAATGTAATAACATGCGTTAGATCTGTGTATTACCCGGCCCGAATATGACAAGGTCGTATTTGTGTGAAACAGTAAAAGAAAATATTAGGTAAATTATGGATATCGTTAACACTGACTTGAATAAACAGAATAAATATAGGAATTACAATTTTTTAATTTGTTTCATAATATTTGTTAATTTTATCTTTGTTTGTACGACATGCATCGGGGTGCTCGGAAACAATTACGTAGCTGACCTTGCGAGGGACTTGCGAACAGTTGCTCAGCCGATATTGTGAGATGCTCGAGAATAAGTTTGCAGCTGACATTGAGAAGGACAATAACATGCTCGGTGCTCGGGTTCTGGAACGGTTGCGCAGCTGAACTTATGAGTACAGCATAGGAATCCTTCCACCTTTCACTTTTCACAAAGTGATGCCTCAACTTTTGACACTTTTTTTTAAATACAAATTTGAGAATCATCTTAGAAAGAAAAATAATTTTATTTTCAAAAGAATCAAATTTCTCCGACGCATTCAACTGAATCACGAATCGGCAGATGCATTTGTGACGGCTGCACGATAGTTAGTCCAAACCTGCGAGTAGGGAGCACTCGAGAAATATACACTAATATTATAAAGAAGAAAGATTTGATTTTTTTGTTTTTTGTTTGTAATTGATAATCTACACTAATATTATAAAGAGGAAAGATTTGATTTTTCTTTTGTTTGTAATGGATAAACTCAAAAACTACTGGACCTTTTTTTAAAATTCTTTCACCAATATAAAGCTACATTATCAGCAAGTAGTATAGGCTATATTTTACTTTGAAAATTAAATTTTGTCCTCATAAAAATGTCGATAGTTTTACACAAGGTATAAAAAATTGCCTAAAAATATGCTTTCTACGCGTGCGCTGCAAAAACTATTGGTATTACATAAAAAATACTATACATATTGAACGTTCTTACTAATGTGAACAAAAAGTCTGTGAGACAATATATGTAATTACTATAGTTATGTTACAATAAAAGTTTTTTGTTGAAATTAGTCAACTAAAACACGGATGCGAACAAAAAGTGATTATATCCGTATCCGGATATGAATCCTTATCCAAATCAATTATTTAATCATTTAGGCTGTTTAAGTAGGAGTAAATTAATTTTTAAATTATTCAAATCGGTAAATTGGTTTTAAAGTTATGAAGAGTATAACAAAATAAAAACTGTCGTGATGTCTACACTATAATCTATAATAATAAAAGGAAGTGCTTTTCTGTGTGTGTGTTTTTTTGTTTGTTTGTTTGTTTGTGTGTGATGCCTAGCCAAATCTACGAGATGCAAAGATCTGAAATTTTTAACATAAGTGGGTGGAAGGGGGCCCGAATGCACCTCGAATCCGAATTTTTAATCTCTAATTATCTTTTCAATTAGGCTATTTTTGACAAATTTTTGAAGGGTCACGTGTGACGCCGTGTAGGATTGTCTAGTACATGATAAAATTTAATTTAATTAAAGTCGCCATAAACAATATTTTGTCAGAGGCATTAAAAATGGACCCAGACATAGCACTAGAACATATAATAACACGCATCTTCCAAGCAGAAGTGAGAAGTCATCAGGCAGTTGTTTGTTCAGGGATCTAATAGAGCGTACACGTCTACTACGCCTTCTGCAAGTGCAGAGATTGACCAAGCACATATAGCTGCAATTATTCTGGAGCTATTAGAGCAAAAATCCATCGAATAAGTCCGTCGATTTTTAGGTATGGAAAATTACTTGCTGAAATTTGCACCCAATCTTACCGGTAAAACAAAATATCTTCGAGAACTTCTTCGAACCGACACAACATTCCTATAGACTCCAGTTCATCCATGAGCATTCAACTAAATAAAGCGATTGTTCACATCCACTCAGGTGTTGGCACACTTTGACCAACAAATAATGCTTCTTCATTTTGGCTTACGGGCTTTTCTCAAACAAAATCAAGATGATGACTCATGGAACCCAGTTAGCTATGCACCCAGAGCCATGTCTGCTAAAGAAACTCACTATGCACAAATAGATAAAGAACCTCTTGCCATAACATGGGCATCAGAAATATTTGAAAAATTCCTTCTAGGCAAACATTTTATGCTGTGCACAGACCATAAGCCCCCTAGGGCACAGACAAGGAAATAACAGATACCCAGCCTTATGGGAAATTTGTTGCGCCCCTCGACTCAGGTAGACATTAAAATATCCAGTGATAGCAGCGCTTCCAAGTGAGAATTCTTTGAAACAACTCACTTCCAAAATGTTTCTCATCGGAAAGACAAACTGATAGAGTGAGAGCTAAAAGTTGCTGTCTTGTCTCTCCTAGTACAATAGATCAGGCAGAGGCAATCCCTTACCCCACCTCACCCCCCTTTCATTGAACAAAACTTTGCAAACAATGGGGAGGGTTGGAACCAAATATACAATACCAGTGCTTCTACAGTGTTTAAACATAAGTGACACGAGTCTTGAAAATGCACTAGTAAATGAATTATTAAATATTTTGTGGCCAGCTTCTGCAGTCACAATTCTTTAGGATTCACTTTTTCGTTAGACTGGANACTTTGCAAACAATGGGGAGGGTTGGAACCAAATATACAATACCAGTGCTTCTACAGTGTTTAAACATAAGTGACACGAGTCTTGAAAATGCACTAGTAAATGAATTATTAAATATTTTGTGGCCAGCTTCTGCAGTCACAATTCTTTAGGATTCACTTTTTCGTTAGACTGGACTTCAAATAACTGGGATATCATTGTTCGAATCCCGATCGGTTGTACTGAGAGTGTTTTTTCCTGATATGCTTATAATTTTCCTTCAACGCAAATACGGGCACATTTACCAAACATTTTCCCTTCCTCATTCCGTATCCATTGGATTAAATACGCGGATAGCTGTAATGGGAAGTAAGACATAGCGCTCAAAATATATCAGTAATTAAAATTAAATACTTATGTTGTAAAGGTTGCATTTATTTTTTACATTTAGTTATCAAATGAATACAAAATATACAAGGATATGCTACTTAAATTTAAAAAAAAGTTAAATAGATAGAAAATATAATAAAAAGAGTTTCCTAAGTATATATTGGGTATCGGTAATACCTTCTTATTTCAAACACTGGAATGATTCTATTCAACATTGTTTATACATATGTGCAATGAGAGTTAACAAATCGGTTTTAAATCAGTTTATAGTAAAATCAAGAATGAAAATGAAGCTTATTTTCTTAAACGCTCTTTTAGGATCACCCAACAAAAATATGATAATTTTTAGTTCAATTATTACACTCTTCCAACACCTTCTGTGTTTGTAAGGATAATTAAATATCTTTTAATTTTAGTAAAGGGGAATAGAATTAAATTATTATTTTTTAGCGGCCGGGGTTCAATCCTCGGTCCCGGCACAGATTTATCTGATTACCAAACCCTTCCTTCACCTCTGACAAGACAT
>CABFOW010005129.1:4009-44469 GCA_902141385.1 Timema californicum
CTTAACCCCCCCCCCCCATTCACTCACCACCTCTTTAACAAGTATTTTCAAAGAAATTTCTCCGTACACATTTAATATAGGGATAACAAAACAATATATAAAATTTGATAGTACCTAGTAAATAATTAACTAAAAATAAATAATAAATAATAATAAATAAATAATTAACTAAAATTTCAGAAGTTATAGACAAAAAAATAATGGACCTTGTGAACTGAATACAAAATGATTCTTTAACATAAGCTATGAACCAAATACAAATGTAGTAGTGATTTTTAATATAAGATTAATTGTAATTCAGTCTTTTTCTTGTTTGAAAGATTTGTAAATATTTTTATTATTATAAGAATATCGGTATTATTATATCTTCATCGAATGCTTTTAGCTCAAACCATTCTATATTAATTACTTCAAATAAATGGTTTCTAAGCATATAGTTGGTATATTTGAAGTTACTCTCAATAATCTATCAGATAAATGCTTTTTATCACTCCTCGGGAGCCACTTAGGACACACTATCATTATATATCACTATATTATATATCCACACATATAGAGTGAGGTATATGTATATATTATATGAATTTATTTTGGTAGGTCTATAGATATATAATTATATGTAAATATTTTTATAAGTAACGCAGAAATATATTATAGGTATCATAGTAAGATACAACATAAATTGCAACTATATAAATCTTAGTGCGCAAGGAAAGGTGGAACTAAAAATACTATCTTCTCTATCCCTCCCCCCTCTATAACTCTCCCCTTCATCCACTCCCTGTTATGTGGGAGCCTGTTATTAGCGACCTGACGCTAGACTCCTCAATCCCTGGTTGGTAAATTCCCATCCTCTTCCCCGACAATAGACTCATCCTTAACCAATAATGTTGCATTCAGTGTTCACTTATCATCCTTGAATATAATGCGGATGCATAAAGTATACAACTTCTCATCATTGTGCATCCTTTCTAAATTATAATATCCTTTATTACACAAAAATAATTAAAACTTTAAATGTAAAATAAAGTAACTAATTATTTCAGTGATTTCAGGATGAAGCAAATATTAAATGGTTTAAATTTATAAATTTTAAGTTTATATAATATAAACATTATTTAAACTGAATTGAACTAACCTTTTTCAAATATTCTAGCAGTTTAGGTGCTGCGGGTCTTATGTATCGACTGTGGTATGCGATGTTGGCGACATTTACAGCTCTTGCAAAAATATTGTCTTTTTGTAACTGTTTTACGAACGTTTTCACTATTTCTTCTGGGCCAGAGATAGTGCTGCTACTAGAACTATTATGACAGGCAACATCAATTTCTGGAGGGCATAGATCTTTCACGTCCTTGTATCCAAGACCTTTAAACAAATATCACTAGTTTTAAAATAAGATAATATTATTATTTAAGGTATATATTAAACTATATCAGTATGATTAAGCAATGCCTAATATTAATGACTGCCCAATAAATATTTTTGTTTAAATGCAAATAAAATTATATTAATTTATTCGTAGAGCCGTATTATATAAAGTTATGCTTAAATGTTAGAAAGCCGTCATAATAATCACAACTATGAGATTATGAAAAATAGTTCAGAGTGCCGCAAATATTCATAAAGATATAAATAAAACAACCAATAAAATTCCGAAGCAATAGTTTTGACCGCTTTAAGTACGTATTCAGTGTTTCAATGCATTCATTGCTTTAGTTTAAAGGAACGTATTGTTGCCTGTGAGTACTGTAAAATCAGGAGGTGAACGTGCAGGTGGATATGTTTAAATATAATGGTACGGTGCACCACACAGAATTTCTCCCGTTTTTTTCTTAAAATAGATATTTTCTAAAAACTCATTAAGATTAAATCTTTTGAAAGGAAATAATAATAACTCTATACTGTAGATTGTTGTAAAAATACCCAAAGATCATAAATGAAATCATATACTCTGCTACTTACTCTGTGGCATTAGAAACTTTGAACACGGTTAAGGGAAAATTGTAAAAGATAAACATCTTCATCCACCAAAGAGCTTAAAAATCAAATTAATTTACAAACACCTTAATTAAAAGCACTATATATATAGAGTGATTTTTTAGTTAATTATTTGTTTATAGGTATATATATATATTTCTACAACCCATAAATGAATGGTTTTATACAACTTTATTTCAAATAAAAGTTTTTAATTTTTGATAGTTCTACAAATTAATTTACAATGATACGTTATTTTGTATCTAAAATAGTTGCGTAGTTGCGGAGATATGATGAAAATTGGAAATTTCCCTCATGTAAAGTAAGTTCAAAGTCATTTTCATTTTTTTAAATTGGAATGGACATCTTGTTTAAAATGATAAACTATGTAGATTTAGGGGTGGTTTTTAAATTCTAAACATTCTTCGGGAAGACATTATGAAAACCTTAAATACTAAGTTTTAGGTCAATAGTAAAATAGTTCCAGCTCTAGTCCGAGGTACAGACAGACAGACAATCACTTTTTTTGTTTCAGGGGGTCATGAAACGTCGAATTTATCAAAATATCGAGTTTGCTTATCATAATAATCCCAATACCTATCTATTCGAGGGTTCGAAAGAAGGTTAAGGTCTGCACATAGAAAACAAATATTACCAATTTGACTAGAAATGTAATATAATATTTATCATGTATTTCTGCCTTATATTGCAATTACTATTTATTGTGAAGCAACATAGTGGCAAAAACATAGGGTTTCGAAAAGAACGTCTATAACCGGATTGTTATATTTTTATATCAAGATAGACACGATACATCCAGCATAAAAGCTCCTTCCAGAAAAGGTTATTTTGGAGCTAACACAAAAATACCTAATTAAAAGGGTGAAATACCACTACAATAAATTTTCTTTACATTATTGAAGTTGTCACGAAGACTGAAGGCATAAAATCAAGTTTGGATATTTCTTGATGTATAAAGTTTATTAACATAGTTTAGAGATAATATAATTATATCTAGTGTCATGATTTAAAAAATACCTGATTAATTCTTTAAAACAATACTATCTGGTAGTAATGAACATTATACAATATTAGAATTTTTGAATCGATTTTGTGTATTATAAGCTTATTAGCTCAACTGGATTTCTGACAAGCGTTAAAATTGTAAATAAAAGGATTTGATAGTGTGTTGGCACAGTCCTCGTGGGCCCACCCTCGTCAAAAGTCAAACTTTATCCAATCTTCCTTTAAGCTTTCTCCATAAATGATTCATTCTTTTATGTTTTCAATATATTTTATCTGATTCATTGCAGAGGTTTGTTAACTTTTTATGCTGCTTTGTTGTGGTTTAATATTTTTGCATTTTATTTAATATCCCCCCCCCACCCCGTTTTCATGGATCATTTTTCTTCTTATTAGATTTTGTAAGGAGAAGACGTCATAATCTCACTTTAAGCACCAAGTCTTAGTCAAACATTAAACCTCCGCTCAGTTTCTAGAAGAACTGGTGACACTTTGGTGATTATCGTGTGGAAAATTCCAGTCGAAGGATTTGATGAATGTAGAGTATTTTATGTTAAGATTGTCCAGTCATAAAAACTGATTAGAGCAGTGCTGTTGAAGTTTATATCTGTCTGAATGTTGTTCTAGATGTCAAAAGATGTGCAGGTATATAGGAAGAGTATCTGAGATTCAAAAGTTTCTTGTGAATTTGAATGTTGAGAATTTGATGAGAGGGAAGTTTTAGTTGATACTGGTTATATGTTTCCTTGTGCATTTTTAAGTAGGTCTAATTCTGTAAACTATAGACACAGTCAGGAACATCTAGGTCTTGGGATGGCAAATAGTCCAAGTCAGTGAATATGTGTGGTTTATATGGATGTATCCCTGTAAATTGAAACTTTTTTATATATCCATTCAGAAAATCCTGGCAGAAACATAAATCACTAAACCAACCACGTTATAATCTGTTTTCCTGGAGAAAGAATTTTGTCGTATCCAGAGAGTACAAGTTTCAATGTAAGGCTTCATAATGGTCCTGTAGAGTGGCTACAGTCTGTGCGTGGTGTGTTTTGAGACAAACTCAGCATGTGGATATTGTGTTGACGTATAAAAAGAATCACATTAAGTTTCTTGTCGCTGCAGTGTCCATCTAGAATAAGCAGCACATGTTTACTTCAGTAGAGTGAACCCGATTGATAAAATGTTGAAGCCATTTCAGAAATATTCACCAGTTATTCATTTACTTGTTTGAATTGCAAACAAACGACTTGGGGGTGTACTAATCATGAGACACTTGTTCATCTTTTGCTAAGAAAATTGATGCTTTCACGAAAAGCCGCACAGTGAATCTTTGACATCTTCTCCCAGACGTTAGTTCACAACTTTTTCTTTTTGTGGTCATAACATTTGAGTAATTTAAATGAACGCACGTAATTCCTATTTAATCAGCGTTGAAATTTTACATATAGAGAAGGAATATTTATTTTGAAGTTTTATAAATTTGTCAAAATTTTTAGAAACTTGAGGTTTAATGAATCCAACTGCTCTTGATGTTCCTAGTGTGCCGTTTCTTAAAATCGTAAAAAAAAACTGTCTTTACCAGAATATTATTTCTTTTCTTTGTTGAAACAAGGATCAAGATTAAAGGCTTCGGCCACAATAAACGCCATTTTCCCAAACTCCTTACGGGTCAGTGGCACTTGTTTATCAAAATCTATTGAGTTATCTAAAAGGTGTTTTCATGTTCTTTTCTTCCTAATCTCCACGCAAGCCTAATTATTCCCTTTTCTTTAATTTTGGAAAAGTGTAAAATTTTAAAATTATTCAACCTGAATGAAAAACACCTATAGATAAAATCAAAATACATATACTCTATTAAATGTTAGCAACATAGCCTAGCCTGATAGGAATTACTTGTGCTCGTAGGGCTCATAAATGTATTCACAACATTCAATGATTTGTCCAGTACTGGCTGAAAGAACCATGTCCAATACTCGCCGGTTTGCATGGCAATCAAACAGCGACAGTCACTAATATAATATATTGTTTTCGACTAAATCACTATAATAACTTATTTTTAGTATGACCTTTACTGTGCATTTAATAAGCAAATCAATTGTGCTTAACGCGCGAGAGCGATAATTATTGAAACACTAGTTTATACAAAGAAACAAAGCTCCAAAACTACAAATACTTGTGCGATCTATACAGCTCAATGAAACGACTTCAACTAACGGTTGTCTACAAAGGCAGGCAAGGAAAATAATCTTATAGCTGAGAGGGAGCTAAAGCTAACGGTAACTAATCGAAACAAAAGTTGTTAGATACTACCAGCTATCCGATACTATTTGACTTTCCCCTACTACTACCTCAGTATTTTATGTATGGTATTTTAATATGCTTTGATGTGTTTAGTTTCGTAAACCTTTGTTACGTATTAACTTAAAATACAGAATGTGTCACTTGCTCTGTGCCCCTGAGTTTCTCTTATAACTTTCAGAATAATGAACGCAATTCAGTAAAGTCTGCTACGGGCATACTTTGGTGTATGAGAAGCATGGTGAAGGAAGGACATGAGGGGCGGTGCTAATCTCCAGCCCTTGTTTGATGTCTGAGTGAGTGGAGACTGATTGCGTGTTCGCTGTTCTCGGCAGTTGGTGTGACGCATCTGACTGTGCTGTTGTTACTGGATCGTTAACAGTAAGGGCCTTCTCCTACGGGGATACTCAAAACAATCTCCAGTAGCTGGAGACCAGGAAACTGAAAGACTGGACAACTCGAGCTGCCCGGATACTAACACAATTCCAAAATTCAGTATACCGAGTGAAAATGACGCAGTTTCTAGTTCACCAACTTACCTTCCTGTACCTTGTGAACCGTGATAAAATAAATGAAATGTGTAGTTATTCTAGCAGTAATGGAGATGAGATTATTATCCAGCATTATTAACTCTGACTCCGCTATAGAAGGACAAATAGAAGGAAATTAAGCATACATGCATACATTGAAAAGAACGTTCATTGTAGATTATTCGTTGCGGCCAAATAATTGCAGGAATCAGACTCCAAATTCAACGCATTCTACAGGATGAAGAAGGAGACTTACTTAGAATTAACGAAGATGATTATTCCTGCCATACATTATAGGGTCACCACAATAAGGGAATGTGTGAGCCCTGATGAGCGACCGCTGATAACCTTGAGGTAGTCAAATTCCCAAGGTAAGTACCCATATATCATATGCACTCGTATTTTTAAGACTTTTGTAATGCTTCATCTTATTACTCTACTGGGTTTATACTTCGTGTACTTAGTTATTTACATTAGTTATTAGCAGGGCCCGGAAGTTGATGACATTGCATCTTTTTTCACTGAAGTCAATCGCAATGCTAACTTGTATATAAACACATGTTATAGCACTCTGATATCAAAAACATTACTTTTATTGTGCATATTTTTGCATTTTTAGTTTTTTTACATTTTATGGCGTTTTTTTACTGTTTTTACTCTTATCATGCATTTTATATCATTTTTAGAATCATTACATAAAAATAATAGCTCACAAAGGGTAATGCACATATTCATAAATCCATTATTTGAATTTACTTAAAGCATTAATTTTCTCTTGTAATTATTAGTACGGCTGGACATGAAACAATGAGTGTAGCCTAATGTTTCTGACAGAGCAGTACTAAATACGAAATACATTAAGAAGGAAAAGTAAATATATATTTTTAGATTCTTATCTCGTTTATGTTTCAATGGAAAACCCCAGTGCTGGACAACTGGCTGGCTTGGAATTTAAGGAATGTAAAGCTTTGTCTACCTCAGTGGTACATTCACAATTGTTTAGAATGTGGCTGTTAGTTGAGTAGATTAGTGTAAGTTTAAATTGTATCTCTCAAGCTAGTTGACCTACTACTGGTCAGTTTTAACATGGATCTCGGCTGCACATGCAGGGGGGAGAGGGGGGGGAGAGGAGAGGGAGGGATACTCCCCTAGGAGTGACAACGTTCACTTGTCCTTGATCTGGTCCGCGCATGTGTACATTATTTTATTTTTTTTGCCACTGCGCAACCCCCAAGAGTTTCATGTTAAGCCTGTTGTACTTTCATATATTTTTGTATTTCCAAGTGAGCAGGATGCCGAAAATTAAACCATCTCAATCTTCCCATTTAAGACAGTTAGTTAATGAGTTTGGTGAAAGTGTTTTTTCCACAGATGGGAGAGTATTATTTTGTAAATTGTGCGAGTCGACAGTTTCAGCAGAAAAAAGGTTTTCTGTTACTCAGCATATCGGTCGTGAGAAACACAAGAGTGCTTTAGAACGGACAGCAACAAAAAAATTAACTCAAAGATTGCTGTTCCAAAGTGCTTCAACCTCTAAAACCAAATCATCTTCTTTTAATCAAGAGTTGTGCGAAGTATTGTTGTCAGCTAATATTCCACTCGGAAAAGTAAATCATCCTAAATTTCGTGAGTTTTTAGAAAGACACACGAATAATTCTATACCAGATGAATCTACTCTGTGTAAAAGTTACGTGAGCTTGTGCTATGAGAAAACTCTAGATAAAATACGAAGCAGTGTGTGCGGGAAAAAAATCTGGGTATCAATTGATGAGACAATAGATGTAGAAGGTCGGTATGTAGGTAACGTAGTTATTGGAACTCTTGAACTGAATACTGTTGGTCAAACATTTCTCTTGAATACAGAAATCTTGGATAAAGCCAACCACTCCACAATCAGCAAGTTGTTTGATAAATCCATGTTTCTGCTTTGGCCTGACGGTATTAAGCACGATGATGTTCTTCTTTTTGTAAGTGATGCTGCGCCGTATATGGTCAAAGCAGCAACTGTAATTAAAGCATTATATTCTAAAATGATTCACGTAACATGTGTCGCTCATGCAGTTCATCGAGTTGCTGAAGAGGTGAGAAAGAACTTTGGAAATGTTGACCAACTAGTGTCAAACGTTAAAAAAGTATTCTTGAAAGCGCCATCTAGAGTACTTGATTTCAAGACGGTGGCACCTGATGTACCCTTACCACCTCAGCCAATAATTACACGATGGTGCACATGGCTTCATGCGTGTTTCTATTATTGTGACCATATTCGTGTTTTAAAAACAGCTGTGAACAGATTTGACAGTGAAGAGGCCGTATCTATCAAGATTGCACAAGATATGCTCTCAGATCGCGAAATTGAGGGAAACCTGGCGTATATCAAGGCTAATTTCAGTATTTTGACCGTAACCATAACACACTTAGAAAAGAAAGGTATGCCATTGTCTGACGCTACTGCTCTTATCACAACACTACAAGATAACCTCAAGAAAGCTTCAGGCAAAATTGGAGAAGCAGTGTTTGTAAAACTTCAGAATGTGCTGATAAACAATTCGGGATTCAAAACAGTGTGTAAAATTGCTGACATAATCCCCGGTAAAAGTGACTCTTTAGAAGACATTGAAGAGGACATATTGCCTGGTGACATTCCATACTTCAAGTATGCTCCAAAAACATCCGTGGATGTAGAGCGTAGCTTCTCCAGGTACAAAAACCTCTTGGCCGATAATCGCCGATCGTTCACACCTGAAAATCTGAAGATGACCTTCGTTGTGCATTGCAATGCAGAATAAGGTAAATCTAGGATGTACTTATATCTCTATATCATTCTCACATGCACACAAATGTACTGCCTATTTTATTATTTTATTGGGCAGATTGGTTATACAATATTTATTAAATTAGTTTTCCTTTTTCAGGATTCCCACATTACCATAATCGGAGAAGAAGAATAAATGGATTTTTAATATATTATTAATTTTTAAGAGCTTTTTTTAGTATTTTTAGAATAAAAAAATCTAGTTTTTAATTGCATCTTTTTTGTTTTTAAGGGTATTTTTCTTATTTTTGAGTGCATTAATACTCAATATTTAAATGAATTTTTGGGGTTTATAAGGGCATCAACTTCCGGGCCCTGGTTATTAGTTAATACATTTGCAGTGGGTTAAAAGTAGAAGAAGTGTTGTTTTCGTAATTTAATTTCAAAGTTTTATTTAAACCTATAAAATAGCACATTTAAAAAGTAGCACACAAGTTAAATATGAAAAATGAAGAAAAAATCCATTATGTGAATAATGAAAACAAAGAATGGCAAAAAAGAATTATACAATTAATAGTAAACAGAAACACGCTCTAGTGTTTGGAGCAAAACAGCAGCTGTGTAGAACCACAAAAGAAAAAAAGAAAAAATCACATCGCAACATGGACGTCCTCAATTCCAAGGCTCAGTAGTATATAAGGCCTCATGAACAGCTTTTAAATACTGTTGTGCAACATTTTGTTGCGGCTGTTCCAGTAGCATTTGATTTACAGGCGATGATTTCCTGGAAGAAGAATCAAGCGAGTAGATTGAGACCTGTTGGCAGGGCGGTAGATGTTGATATAGGTGAGTTGGATTCACGATGTCGTCAATAAAACGCAGAACCCTAAGTCTGAAGGATCTCATTTGTGCATCCGTCATGGGTTTTATCTCTGGTAGAAGACTTAGAAGTAACGTCCGTTTCCCCTCTCTACTTCTATTAGAAGTTTCTGTAGGTTTTCTTGTCTTTTATTTTACAAATTCCACAAAGGTCTTGTTACATTCGTAATCATTTTCTTACGCTTTGGTATGTTCTGTCTGGGACTGAAAGAATCTTGTGTCATTTCCTGGGAAAGTTGAGCTTGTCCTTGTGAGAAAGTTACAGGCTGTAGGGAAGGAGTAAGGGGAGTTGGTGGTGGTGGAGCCTCTATTGACTCATATGCTATGATTTCTTCTTCCTCGACGGTCAGATCTGGTGTAATTTGTGATACGCAAGGCGAATTTTGTTCCGGATTAGGCTAAAGAGGTTGACCGGGTACATTGTGTAAATTCTCAAACGTTGTACCTTGCGTTTTAAAGAAGGGGTGCGTAAATTTCATTGCTTAGGCCAGATAGTAAGGTTTTTTGGTTAATTTTACTTTTGCTACTTGAACCACTGGGAGGGGGTTTTAAGTGATGAACAGAAACATAAAGGTGATTTTTCCACTTTTACTTGCACTCGTTAACTGCAAATAAAGAAAAAATTACAAATATATAAAAACAACGGCAATGATAAATAATGAGCAAAAAAAATTATCAAAGTAAAAACATTTAGTAAATAAATAAAAATACAAGAATAAAGCTATACAAAGTACAAATGAACATATTATGTAAGTTAGCTATTTAAAAAAATCAAATAAACACAAGTGTGTTTAAATGTAATATGAAGTAACATTAAATTTATTTCTTGCAGGTATTTGGCAACCGGATGTACTTTTGTATCACTGTCAATGTACTTTGCTAAAGGGGAAAGTACAATTGAGGAGGTTTCTGGAAGACGGGCCTATAGAACAATAAGCCCTTCTTCGGGAAATCGTTTTAAATGAACCGCCATGCTGCAAATAAAATTCCTTTCAAATTTCATTATAATATTCCAATAATTAGTGTCTGGAAAGTAATTTATTTATGAAAAGACAGGTGAACGTTTAAAAATGAGATATGTAACATACTTCAAACAGTTTAAGAAACTCAATGAATATAGTTTTAAACAACCAAGACCGGTGTGTGTGATTTTTGTACAGTCAGTGATCAAAATTCCAAAGATGATCCAAATGATCCCTGCAAAACTCACTACCTACTCCATAAGATGATGGCTGCACGATATTTAACACTAAAATAGGATTTCATTCGTAAAGCGAAGACTGATCCTACTTACCTGGTAGTGGAATTTGATTACTCACAAAACCATCTTGTGTCTAGACTAAACGTAACTAGTAAGTTTTATAAACGTATCTTATGGCTGAATGCGTTTAATATGCATATCCACACTGATGATTCATCACACATGTATTGTTTTATGGAGATGTAGGCCAAGAAAGATTCAAATTCTCTAACTTACTTCCTTTATAATACCCTGAAGAACTTGCCACGATTTAATAATTTAAAATGTTGTTTTGCTCTTAGGCGCATGCGGAAAGCAAAACAAAAACTCTGTTGTTGTATCATTCTGTTCATAAGTTGTTAAAATATTTCAGGTTGATGTTACTCATATATTTCCTACTCGTAGTTATTAATTTTTCCAATGCTACCAAAATTTTGGTTTAACTAAAACAACACTTAAAAAGACTGAAAACACAACTGCATTACCTTATCTGTCTGCCATGGTAACATGTAAGACATATCCATCTCCTTTTGATGTAGTTATGGACAGAAATTTCATTAAAGATTTTAAAGGAGGTCCTAGTGCGTTCATATTTCTTGAACTAGTAAAAAAAATGGAGTATCTTTAAAATACAGAAATATGGTATGCTGAAGTATACAACAGATGGAACTATACTGTGCTTGCCCACATACTTTGGCACCTACACACCCTTTCGTGTTTGTAATCATCGATATAGTGTCGAAGAGTTAAGAAACATTCAACTTGCCACTGTGGGGTATGCTCCTGTAAGACATGCCAAGGAAAGGGATATAAGGGAATTGTTCAAATATATGGATGAAGAAAGTTGTGCCTACATTGAGATTATGCTTGAAAAAAGCTACGAGCAATAATTCAGTGCTAACAATGTTTAAATCACAATGACCTTAATTCCTTTTTAAATAATAATATTATAAGCCCATCATTTGTATTCAAACAATTTTTTATTAAAAAACAATGTTATCCTGTGTAATTAATTACTTGTTTTAATTCCGTTTTGTGTTACAATGTATAAACAACTTATTTGTGTTCTGTGTAAGATCACTTTTAATCCTATTTATGGAAAAAGGGCCTATGCAGGTCCCAAAATAACTATTATTTTTGCTTGGATTGATATTTAATTGTCAATTATATTCAATGTGACCAATATTATAGAAGATCAAGAAACCCAAATTTATCAATCAAAAAAGTACTGATTTTCATTTAAAGATGTTAAATCAAAAGGAAATATTCATACGTCATTTATTCAAAACTCCATTTCAGGCTATAGCCCCGTCTACCGGAAACCTTCTCAATCATAAACTTCATACGTGGAACTACCAAATTAATTTTGGAGGTGTTGAAAGATTCTCACATATACATCCCAGGGAAAGAAAAATGGAAAATGATAGCTCAACGTTTCTATTCACTGTGGAATTTACCTATTTGTTTGAGTGCTTTGGACGAGCACCATAACTGAATCAAGCAATTACCTGGTACTGGCTCAACTTACTTTAATAATAAAGCATGCCACTCAATTGTACTTTTGGATTGTAGTGATGCAGATATTGTCTTCACTTGTATTAAAACTGGCTATGCAGGTAAACAAAGTTATGGGGGAATATTTGGCGCATCGGCTATCAAACACTGGATTTCAAATGGAGGATTAAACAGACCAACCCCTTCACAATTACCAGATGATGAAAATGAGTAAGCCTTCCCATACTACTTTGTTGGAGATGAAGTCTTCTCGTTGACACGATATTTGCTGCGATCCTACCCCCAAATTACTGTTGATTATGAATAATGTGTTTTCAATTATATATTTAGCATAGGGAGGAAAACAGTTCAATGGGCTTTTGGAGTGATGACAGAAAAGTTACAAGTTCAGAGCACTGCTATTCGCTGCCGAACAAGAAAAGGAGTAGTTAATATTATAAAATCCGTATGCATTCTTAACAACTTCATTCGTAAATGTGAAGGTGTTCCATATACTGCTGGTGAAACATTTGGCAGCACTGAAACTTCCATCAACATCACTACACTACCACTACGAGACCTATTATTACATAATTGTTCTACTGCTTATGAAGCGAAAAATTATTTAACGAACTACTTTATAACACCTCGGGATTTACTTTCATGCAGTGTAAATATTGTTGTTCGTAATTTTGTAGGTACTTAGTTGTTTAGTTTTGAAAAAAAATATATCTGTATTATAAGAAGATGCACCGAAGTATGTTATTGCTGGAAAACAATGAAACTTTAGGTAACCAATATAAAGGTCGTTTTAAAGTATTTCTCATAAAACTTGTTTTTGTTATAAGAAATTTCAGTGTAAGCAAATTCGCTTTAAAAAGGCCTCTGTTTTCCAAATAAAGTAGCGAAAAAATAAAATCTTATCTTTTTGTTTTAGTTTTTTAGTTAAAATATTTACATACATTGTGAAGTATTAAGAAATCAAGTAAATTATTGGACAATGATTCATGTGATATTATGTAGTATGCAATTATATATGGAACATGTACATGTTAAACAATAAGCTCTCTTCTCAGAGGGCTACTATGACATGAAAAAAAAATTCCATGCTATGTACATATCAACTTTTTAATAAAAAATCATAAGCCGTTATTAAAATTTCTTAGGATGTTGGCCGCTTTGTTATTATTTTATTATTATTTTTAATTAATTCTAATAAAGAAATTGTGGACTTACTTTTGTGATAAGTTCATTGGCTACTTCAATTAACTATTTAACCTAAATATTGCAAGACAAAAAAAAAGAACCAAATTATGTGGCTACCTAATCAAACCAATAAAATACAATGATACTAGCGCCCATGCGGCCACAGGAAACATTAAGTGTTCCACAACAAAATTTAAGTTTAAAAATAAAAGTTTTAACAAAACATTTCCGATGCCTATACTGACAGATTTCCATAACAGACTAAACCAAAGTATTCAAAAAAATCAAACCCATCGCAGCAATTCATAGTTTTATAGATTCAAACAAAGATATTATTATAAGCCATCCTGGCTAAATAATGTCCTAGTTCTGAAGAGGACTTCTCGTGGAGGTGGCGAATGTAATAATCTACGATATTGTCTGTGTTACCTCATTATATAGGTCTAGTTGCAAGGTGGGAAGTTGGGAGTTTTCCTTTGTTATTACGTCACTCGCTAACATCAGGTTTAAAGGATAAGTTTTTTTCGTCATATAAGCCAGGTTCTAGATGTCTTGATCATTTGCCGCTGCATTCGACTAATTCCCAAAGCACTAACTCCAAGACACAAGACGAGCAGTTGTAGAGCTACGCTTGTTTGATTACATACGCCATAAAGGTGTCTATGAACATAAGTGGTCTTTTAATAGTACAGCACGGACCAACCAGAGCATTGCAGGCTCCCTCCATTGTAAAATCAGGGTGCTTCACAATTTGTAGTGTGTTTTGGACTTCTGTCCATTCTAACATTCGTGGTGAACAGTCTCTACTTATAAGTTGCTCTACTACGGCTGATATTTGTGGGAGTATAACACCAATATTTGACATAGTAAGATTGTGATGTTTAATAATACTGGATGTCTATGAGTACAAGATTATTTGTGGTAGTATTTAAAAAGGTTGGCTGGTCAAATTTGTATTTCTATTGCAGGATGTATATACATATTAGCTTGTTTAGGTGCTGGTAGTAATATTGTCATAGTAGCAGTACACGTTAATGTTAGAAAATCAAGTAAATTATTGGACAATGATTCATGTGATATTATGTAGTATGCAATTATGCATGGAACATGTAGAGGTTAAACAATAAACTCTCCAATCATAGGGTTACTATGACAGGAAAAAAGAAAAATTCCAAGCCATGTACATATCAATTTTTGGATCAAAAATCATAGGCCGTTATTAATATTTCATAGGATGCTGGCCGCTTTGTTGTTGTTTTTGTTATAGTTTTATTATTATTTTTAATTAATTTTAATAAAGAAATTGTGGACTTACCTGTTAGCTGAAATTCATTGGCTACTTAGTTCCACGCTTTTTCAGTAACATATTTTCTTTAGTAACCCTTCATCTTGAAGTTGTAGAGTTCAGTTTGCTTTTCTTCTTCACCCAAAAATATTTAATTGAACGCATGGTCACCCATCGCTTGGAGCAAACCAAAGATCACAAGAATATAAACAAATTGTTCAATAGTATCGTGATACTCAACATACTGGACTAGCGAGGAGTCCAGCCTGCAAAGTCGCCAGTCTTAAGGTCACGTATAGGTCTTGTAGTCTCCACTACTCCAATGTCCCCGTCTGAGTGGCGCCATTGAATTACTCAAGTCGGGTCGCTAAGTAGCTGAATCTCCCGGTATCCAGGAAACACCAGTATCTTCGTGCGATAAGGCCCTAAGAATATGAAGCGGTACGTCTTTATTTTACACACGTGATGGAAAACTGCTTCGACAAAGGTGTGCCAAAGATAATTTAAAGCGCAGTTGTGGGTTCAAAACCCACCGGATAAATACTCCATTCAATAATTGAATAGCTGTCCAGAACAATTTGTAGCACACAAATGTGAAATTTTTCAGAAATAAGAAAAAAACATATATTGAGAATAATGTTAATCTCTTAAGGCAAAAATGACAGTCAAACATTTGTATATAATTTAATTTAAACATTGCCAACACTTTCGAAGGCTACAAGTTAGTGAAAATGAAAATATCGAAAATAAATAAATATATATATATATATATATATAAACAAAGAAAAAGTTTGTAACCAACAAACGTAGTCAAAGTTAACTATTGATGAATTTGCCAATACCTAATATGTAGTTAATAGAATATATTGTTTACGATTTTTTAATTAACTTTCATAGTGGTAAACTGAATAATTTTTTTAATTTCAGGCATTGATGCTAAATTATGTTAGTTACTGAGCCTTAATTTCTTAATAAAATTGCCTGAATTCCAGTGGATGGTAACTGCACATATCCATTAGGTCTTTCAATTTATCAGATTTTATTGCTAACTCTTGAGAATATAGAATATGAATTTAATTCAGTGATATTCTATAGGGCTTGCAATATGTATTGCTAGATCTTGATGTATCCAGGAGTGAATACTGATACCAGGGCTGCAATATGTTGTCGCTGTGTCTGGCACAAACTGTTCCCGTATCATCTGCTGAAATCTTAAGCCAATGCGATGATATTATCTTAAAATCAGTGTCCGTTATAAGAAAATGTTCACGAGTAGTCAAGTATTTGAAATCTTCAGGTCGCATATCGTATACAAGGAAAGGCTTACTTGGCCTAGCTGAAGCTATATCTTCGATCCAGATTTTAGGAACACATACAGTACAATTTTTCTTTTGACGCTCTATCAAAGCAAAGTCTCGGCCACACTGAAAAAAACTATGATCCGATATCAAAAACTCCTGATTTACTGCTGTAAAATATCTTAATGTGATTAAATACGGCAAAGTGACAGTATATGCCAGTTATTATTTTGGTCAATGCGTCTGTAAGATCAAATAACTAGAGTCCTTTCTTCTCCCTGGACAGGGGCTGGTAGTTTGAGGCTATATACTTCAATAAGAATGAAGAAATTTAGGCTGAAACTGGCTTAGCCACACGTTCATGCCAAAAACACATTGTTGCTTTATTTGTACCAGCATCGTGAATAGCTTGATTATAACAAGAATTCTTCCGTTGATATAAAATAGATGAGTAGGACAATAGGACAATACAGGACAAAAAAGCACTTGCTGTAAATATGTATAAAGTACAATATAGTTGGTATTTTGTTTGGCTTTTTGTGAATCTTCATTAATGGCTTTGTAAGATATTTCAGCTTTAGAATGATGCAATCTACTTTGATCTTAAATAGCCCTTTTCTTTTCATCCGTATCTGCTGAAATAATGTCCACATACATCTTGTCATAGTATGAGCAGGAATCTGCTCTGGGAAGACCTAATATGAGATTAAAATCTGAATGTAAAATATCTCTATATGTGTGTTTATTGCATTTATTTTCAGGATGTTCTTCCCGAAATATATCAAACATCGTTTTCAAATTCAGATCAGCAGACAGGCAACTCTTTTAAGATTTGTGGCGACTGTAATGATTTTCCTGTTTTTGCAATGATCACATGTGATCTCAGATAGCTTCCTTTACGTGATCAGGAGTGGCATTAGGCCTAGTTTTATGTTTCCCCCTCTTGTCACATAGCGACTCTCCACATTTTAGTTTCTCTTGCAACTTCTGTATTCTACTAGAAGTTATTTTATAAACATGACACTACATTTTTTGGCAAACCTTGTGAGCTTTATTTGATAGTACTGAAATAAAGTAAGAAAAACGGCAATGTCTAAGAGAAATTGCTATCTTTTAATATCATAAAGTTTGACACAGCTTCGTCCTTACAATGCTTTCTGCTGATCATAATTCAAAGAGCAGAAGTCTTTAAACAATCTGTGTTCAACTCTAGTGTTATTTGTTTACCGGTCGCCAGGACTCTTTCTATTAGTTAGTTTTACACTGTTGACGAAGGGAGAAAGATGCAAAGGGTATGTCATATATAAACCGTTTGTGAGTATCATCCAGGCATCTAGGCAGCCACACACACACACAAGTCGCTCTAACACCCACGCTTATACAAGCAACGCAGTTAGGGACTCACAAATCTAGCAATGCCTCTCGCAGACACAGTCTTAACACAGAATACAGTAATTTACGTTATTATCAAAAGTGTGCATTGATATAAAACATTTAATTGGAGTATGTATAAGTGATTAACAGATATAATTTAAATAAACCGTGTGTGAATAAACAGCCATCAACAGTTCTCTTTCTTACATTTATTAATTATTCCGTTCTAATTAGTGCTCGGCCAAGGATCTATAGATAGCTGGTTAAACGGTATATTTTCCGTATAGTGATGATAGGTGCTCGACCACGGAGCTATAGACAACCTAAACATCATCACAGAATAATTTTATCTGGAATTAATCCGTAGTGTTTCAATCGACGCCCAATGTGGAGTGTTTTAATACAATAGTGTTAAAATTATCGCCCAAAGCGGATCGATAAATCAATAGTTTTACACTTGTTCCATGAAAAAGTCAGTTTAAAAAACAACAACCTTGTTCCGTGTGGCTATTCAATTGGGGAATAAATTGGAAACCACGGGAACATCGTCAGATGTCCACGAAAGAGGAGGTCCAAAAATGCCAGAAACAACGGTGCAGGAAGTTAAAAACAGACCACTGGCCTCCTCACAGAAGTCCTTGCTCAAACTGTCGTAGGAGATGGGTGCTTCAACAAGCACATGTCAACGAACAGCAAAACAAGCAAAGCTGCATGCATATCGTGTTACTGTTACTCATGAATTGAAACCTCCTGACAAACAGAAGATACTCCATTAATGGCTTTGGTTCCAGCAGTTTATCAATGTACATCCAGGAAAACTTAGCTATACGTGGTTCTCCGATGAGGCGTTGTCCCACCTAAGTGTGTACGACAATTCCCAAAGTAGCTGTATATGAGCTAGCGAGAATCCTCACATCTTGCATGAGACATCTCTTCATTAAGAAAGTATTGGGGTGTGGTGTTCTTTGTTGCAGCGCCGCGCTATTGGCCCAAACTTCTTCCATACAAAGGTGGATACCTCAGTTTACATGGAAATATTCCATGTGTTTGTGAATAAGTTGGATGACGAAGAACCCCTTACTGGATATTTTCAACAACATGGCACCATCTTCCTCACCTCCAATGTCAGCATGGCTGAAATGGTCTCCTTCTTTGAAGATCGTGTCATTTCTAGGCGACTTGGGCCACCAAGATCATCTAACCTTATTCCATAGGATTTCTTACTGTGGGGCATGCTGAAAAAGAAAGTGTATCGCAACAAACCACAGACTCACATGGAACTGAAAAAAAAAATCGGTGGCAAATTGAGGTTGTCACTCCCGATGTGTTGGTGAATACAATCGTTTGCAGGAATGCCTTGATGCTAATGGCACCTAGTTTCAACACTTGCTATAAAATAATTATGTTTTTCATACATTAAGTTATACCTGTGGCAAATTTCATTAAATAACGTTCATTATTTTGAAAGTTATAAGAGAAACTCAGGGGTCGAGAGCGAGTGAATCACTCTGTATAGTAACAACACTTTGCTTTGATATTACTTTACCTTAAATTATTAATTACTGCTGCTTAAAAATACCTATAGCAGCCATATATCCTGGTATGAGTTCTGTTTCGTTTGAAGCCAATCCACGATAGTAAGCTGCCAGAAGTGTTTCCTCAGCAGTGAAACAGCCATCCATATAGGCGCAGCCTAGTTCTCCAACTGAGTGACCAATATAGCCATCAGGAGTAATATCTAGGAGCTTCATGAAGTCAACCAACGCTATCTGAAATGTTACAGAACTCTTAATTTTAGTAATCAAAATAAATATTTGAGACTTATAACAAAAGGTTCTAACAAAGACTGATTCCTGTCACACTCTTCCATTTTTCTTAACGACTTATAAACAAAAATATGCATTATGAATTTAATATTTGAACTTATACTAGCTAGGCTGTGAGTAATTATTTTTATATGACAAATAAAGGAATTAGAAAATAAACGTAAAATAACTTTACGGCTAAGCCATTAGATAAAAGAAATAATGAATTATATATATATATAATTATATATATACACACTTCTTTATTTTTTAATATTTACATCTAATAAATATATTATCATGATAATAATTGGTGTTAACAAATCTTCTAATTCAACAATATACTTGATTTAATAAATTCTTTTCCTAGAATGGGGAAACATTTTAATCTTGCTGAAATGATTTTATCGTTAATATGTTTATAATTCATCAATATTGAAAGTAATTATCAAGATAAATATGCAGTTAATCTGACAAACAAAAATTTGTTACGATTTGTTTTGTGCCTGAGTTTTGAATTAAAACTATATAATAATGTTAAATTATCTTTTGGTATATATAATAAATAAAAAAATTATTATATTATCATGAAATATGTTAAGAAAGGCATTGTAGAAAGAGTTTTAGTAGTAATTTTTAATTTTTATATAGCCCTCAGTAAAAGGAATGTTGTAATTGTCAAAAAATCGAACTATATATTATGATAAATGTATACATGAGCCCCTGAAATCTAAAAAGTATTAGTGATACCATCTGTCTATTCATTTCAAGGCTGAAATTCACAAGTATTCCCATCTTGAGTCTAGCTATTTTATTTCCATAAATCTTAGGTACAATCCCCACAACCATGTACATCTTATGTATTGTCATCTCAAATGTGGCCATCTACAGCCTGACTCTTACAAGTATGTACATATTATGTATGGTCATCTCAAATGTGGCCATCTACAGCCTGACCCTTACAAGTATTTACATCTTATGTATGGTCATCTCAAATGTGGTCATCCACAGCCTGACCTTTACAAATATGTACATCTTATGTATGATAATCTCAAATGTGGCCATCTAGAGCCTGAACCTTACAACCATGTACAGGTTATGTATGGTCATCTCAAATGTGGCCATCTACAGCCTGACCCTTACAAGTATGTACATTTTATGTATGGTCATCTCAAATGTGGCCATCTACAGCCTGACCCTTAAAAATATGTACATCTTATGTATGATCATCTTAAATGTGGCCATCTAGAGCCTGAACCTTACAACCATGAACATCTTATGTATGGTCATCTCTAATGTGGCCATCTACAGCCTGACCCTTACAACCATGTATATCTTACGTATGGTCATCTCTAATGTGGCTATCTAGAGCCTGAACCTTACAACCATGTAGAGGCTATTTATGGTCATCTCAAATGTGGCCATCTACATCCTGTACATTACAAGTATGTACATCATATGTATGGTCATATCAAATGTGGCCATATAGAGCCTGTACCTTACAAGTATGTACATCTTATGTATGGTCATCTCAAATGTGGTCATATAGAGCCTGACTCTTACAAGTATGTACATCTTATGTATGGTCATCTCAAATGGGGTCATAGCCTGACTCTTACAAGTGTGTACATCTTATGTATGGTCATCTCAAATGTGGCCATCTACCGCCTGACACAAGTATGTACATCTTATGTATAGTCATATCAAATGTGGCTATCTACAGCCTGACCCTTACAACCATGTATATCTTATGTATGGTCATCTCTAATGTGGCCATCTACAGCTTGACCCTTACACCCATTATATCTTATGTATGGTCATCTCAAATGTGGCCATCTACAGCCTGACTCTTACAAGTATGTACATCTTATGTATGGTCATCTCAAATGTGGTCATCTACAGCCTGACCCTTACAACCATGTAGATCTTATGTATGGTCATCTCAAAGTTGGTCATCTACAGCCTGACCCTTACAAGTATGTACATCTTATGTGTGGCCATATACAGCCTGACCCTTACAATCATGTACATATTATGTATTGTCATCTCAAATGTGGTCATATACATCCTGACCCTTACAAGTATGTACATCTTATGTATGGTCATCTCAAATGTGGCCATCTACAGCCTGACCCTTACAACCATGTATATCTTATGTATGGTCATCTCTAATGTGGCCATCTACAGCTTGACCCTTACACCCATTATATCTTATGTATGGTCATCTCAAGTGTGGCCATATACAGCCTGGCCCTTAACAGTATATACAGGTTATGTATGGTTATCTCAAATGTGGCCATCTACAGCCTGACCCTTACAAGTATGTATATCTTATGTATGGTCATCTACAGCCTGACCCTTACAAGTATGTACATCTTATGTATGGTCATCTCAAATGTGGACATCTACAGCCTGACCCTTAACAGTATATACAGGTTATGTATGGTCATCTCAAATGTGGCCATCTACAGCCTGACCCTTAAAAGTATGTATATATTATGTATGGTCATATCAAATGTGGCTATCTACAGCCTGACCTTTACAACCATGTATATCTTATGTATGGTCATCTTAAATGTTGTCATCTACAGCCTGACCCTTACAAGTATGTACATCTTATGTATGGTCATTTCAAATGTGGTCATCTACATCCTGATTCTTACAAGTATGTACATCTTATGTATGGTCATCTCAAATGTGGCCATCTAAGGCCCGACGCTTAGAAGTATGTATATCTTATTTATGGTCATCTCAAATGTGGCTATATACAGCCTGACCCTTAACAGTATATACAGGTTATGTATGGTCATCTCAAATGTGGCCATCTACAGCCTGACCCTTACAAATATGTACATCTTGTGTATGGTCATCTCTAATGTGGCCATCTACAGCTTGACCCTTACAAGTATGTACATCTTATGTATGGTCATATCAAATGTGGCCATCTACAGCCTGACCCTTACAACCATGTATATATTATGTATGGTCATCTCTAATGTGGCCATCTACAGCTTGACCCTTAAAACCATTATATCTTATGTATGGTCATCTCAAATGTGGCCATCTACAGCCTGGCCCTTACAAGTATGTACATCTTATGTATTGTCATCTCAAATGTGGTCATCTACATCCTGACTCTTACAAGTATGTACATCTTATGTATGGTCATCTCAAATGTGGCCATATACAGCCTTACCCTTAACAGTATATACAGGTTATGTATGGTCATCTCAAATGTGGCCATCTATAGCCTGACCCTTACAAGTATGTACAGTACATCTAAAGTCAGTATATTTCAAGTCACCCCATCCCAAGTCAATCTATCTTCAGTTATGTCATCTCAAGGCCATCCATCTTTAATCTGACCAAAGTACAGCTTTCCATTCTATAGTTCTCTCATCTCAAGTCAAATCATCTCAAGTCTACTCTTGCAAGTCGGACTCTCTCAAGTCTAACACCCACATGTCTGGTTCTATGGTTAGACATAGGCTATAAGATAACAACATAGTGGAAATTCATCATCACCAAGATCAAGGTTTTAGCTACTAATTGTTGTAACCATTAGTCATAACTTTAATTATTCCACCATCTTGAAAACTTTGAGATAACGACTAAACAAGAAAGAGGATACACCATCATGTGTAAATGACTAGAATAATTCATCATTTCGTGATTTATTTCACTATGATGAAACTAACAAGATACCAACATGATGGAGTAAAGGGTATCACTTTGGATTAAACTATCAATGACTCAATGTAAGAATCATGTGGTGATTGATTTCACCATGGTGAAACTTGTAAGATTTCACCCTAGTGTATATATACGTTTAGGAAGCATACCATACCTAAAAGATACGTTATACAAAATGAAACAAAATAAAAATAGAGTAATCAAGGGTAGTTTTAATACGCTACCTTGAGATTATGAGCCAGGAATTTCTACCACGAACGTGATTGTTGTAACGGGTTGTATATTCACAAGTCTATCTTAAGTATTTTGCTAATTGTAATAATTACTATACCAGCTTAACTTAGGCCGTCTCATTATAGCTACGCATCCAGCTTCTATAAAAAAATTATTTTGGTGTAAGGATGAGGAAGAATCCCACGCTTAAGAGTATCGTTAGTTGAAATCAGCTTTAAAACAAAAACCATTTTAAGTCGTTTGAGTTAGGAATAACTTAATGATCGTTACTCTAGAATGAAGGGTTCAAATTTATCTCACCATACTTAGCCTGTAGGATATTTAAAATATAACATTTAATTATTTTAAAAATATATGTTTTATGATAATATGTCTTATAGTGGAATTGGTCAATCTACGCTCCTCTTCAGCTATGGCTCGACTTATATTGCATGATGGAAATATTGCATTTAATAAATATGTTTTTATAGGTATTTCATGGAGGGATCAGTTAAGGTACGTTTTTCTATCATGAAAAGCTTAGCTATGATTTCTAAAATGTATTTATTAAAATATTTATATGTTTCCAATCCCCCATACCTTCGTTGATTCGACTACTAAGAAGTATCAAACAAATGCTAATAGAGAATGGGGACACCACCTTTATAATATACTAAAATACTCAAATTGTTTATCCTTAGCTCCTTATATTTGAGGGGTTACTATATATCTACTTGGGCACCTAGTCCAGGACCTAACGATCTAGACCAGCGGCTCCCCAAATTTTTATATGGCGTACCACATCAAAAATTTACATAATTTGGAGTACACCCAAGATAATTCTGAATATTTACCATTTATGGACATTTTTAATGGTGCCCAGGGATATAATAACACATACTACGTGGCTGCACCGGCTATCTAAGCTAAAATTAGTGTTGCCCCCCCCCTCCCCTTCACCAATCACTGTATGGATCTGTTTTACTTTCGGTTAGACTTGGTCTTAATTTATTTATAAGATTTTATAAGGCCCTATCATTTTACAACTTTAATTCTCTTGTTTTGTTTGGTATCTCATAGCGTACCACCGGGAGTAGTTTTATGTACCACTGATGGTACGCATTCCACAGTTTGAGAACCATTTCTCCAGACCATACTACTAAATTCTATTTCACTCGCCCTTAGTCTCTAATAATGTACAATTCTCAACCTTGAAGGCAGTGAACGTACCTTTAACCACGAACACTTTCAATCACATCTCAGAGAAGGGATCCATTCCATACCATACCTTGGAATGGTTTCAGATATGCATGTAGTCCTACTGATCACAAGATGCACACTGCATGAGGTAGACTTGTTCTAGCCTGAATCTTGATATACTTTGATAATGAGCTCCCTTGATCTCCCTCACTTACCAGCCGATAGCTTGGTATCTTCAAACTTAGCATCTATATGATGAAAGAATTCATTGTATTGTACGCCGTAGCATTAAGGAATTCAAACATTGGGGTGTAATGTTATTAGGGTTGCAATGCAAGGGTATCGAATATAATTTATATATTTCAATTCCAGCGAACTAATGTCTGACCATCTCATATCCTACCGTCTCAAGCCTGGCCATCTTAAGTAAGTTCATCTTAAGAATATTCATCACAAGTTTGGTAATCTCATGTCTGACCATATTATATCTATCCTAAGTCTAGCTATCTCACGTTTGACATTCTCAGGTATGATCATCTCAAGTCCAAAAATTCCAAGACTAACTATCTCACGTTTGACAATCTCAAGTTTGACCATTCCAAATGTGACCATTTTAAGTCTGACGGTCTCAAATCTGACTATCTCAAGTCTGTTCATCTCAAGTCTGATCATATCAAGTCTGATCATATCAAGTCTGATCATCTCGAGTTCAACCATTCCTAGTTTGACAATCTTCTGACTAGCTATAATCAACCCTTTTTAATTATGATTACCTTTATGTTATATTATCTTAATCCTGGCCATCTTATATCTTACCATTTTTTGACTATCCATCCTTGTCTAGTCTGATTAACTTCTGAATAACCATAGTCCATTCCTCTCAAGTATAGTTATATTATGTTAGGTCATATCAGGAGTGGTCGTATCAGGCATGGTCATCTCAAGTCTGACCATTCCAAGTCTTACTCTACAAGTCTGATGTAACCCATAAGCTATTAACTCAGGTAAGACAAGGAGCAATCTTAGACCTCTTACGTTTAGTTTCTGTAGGGCTGACTCTTTGAATAGCCGTCTTCTTAACTCGGTGCTAAAGTACTGTGGTGCAGTGTGATGCGATGAGTAATTCGTTAGAATTGAACCAAGTTCCTAAAGAATATTACTTTTACTATTCCCAGTGTTCACTTTGTTACAGCACTGTCACCCCAGTTCGTCACAATATGGCTTAATGAAAATAGCATTTACTGTGCCTAGTGGTTTATCTGTTTTTGGATATTGAACAACATAGCTATTGTGTCCCTTACCAATCACAATTTCACCTGATCCATCATACAATAGATTTAGTTTTTCTATGTTCTTATTAAGTTTAGATGACATGTTATGCATCCTTACCAACACTTGTTGACCAATCTTGTATTGAAAAGGATTAGGAAATTTTCCCCTTCCGGGTCTATACGTGAGCTAACCCGTTTTACTACCCACTTTGCCATGGATAGCTGTTATGGTAATCCCCTTCCTCTGGATATTAAAAAATGTCATCTTAATTCTCCAGATGCTGGTGCACTTCTCCTCGTACAATTCGTGAATTCCCTTGTTCTGTTATGTTTGATTCATTGCTCCCTTCTTCATGAATCTTGGTTCTTGATGGGTTCGTTGTTATAATTACTGATACCTTAAACTTTCTTCGCGGCTATTAAGTGGATTGCGTGATCCACTCGTGCTCTTTTACCCCCGTGTTAGTCCATAATATACACCTGTCCTTTTCACACCATGTTGGTCCATAATATACACCTGTCCTTTTCCCACCATGTTTGTCCATAATATACACCTGTCGTTTTCCCACCGTGTTTGTCCATAATATACACCTGTCCATTCACACCGTGTTTGTACATAATATACACCTGTCTTTATCACACCGTGTTGTTGTGAATGAATTTTCATTTCTGTTCTGATATCCATTATCATGAGTCTCCCATTTACGATGATTAGATATACACTGTTGGTTTTTAGAACGTAATACTTTCTGCTGACTGTAATTATCTCTAAGGCAATTCTCCTGAAATTGGTTCCTCCATTAACGTTTATTTGCTCTATCGTTTTGTCATTGAATTTGATCCCTAGGTATTCTGTTGCCAAGCTTTTCCATGATATTCTTTAGGTCCTCCATCCTTTTTACGTTATTAGCCATAACATATACTGTTAATTATATTTCCCATTGAAAATATTATGTAATAATTAATAATCCTGAATGTGAATACCCAACCATTTTGTGAGTAACGAATTTCTTGCACTAACATTGCTTTCCCAGATAAATCTACTAAACTCTGCCCATTCAGACACCTCTCCATCAAGTCTATTAATTAATACATTAATTTTCATTATAATTATTATAATCATTAATTTTTTGGACAACACGATCCATTTTTAAAGTAAATCTCACTACAAATAATTGTGGGTCTTTTCCTGAAAATGTGTCATCTGTCTCAATTTTTGTCAGCGTTTACATCTGCTACCACTTCTAAATCACTATTTTCGTCATTATCGATCAGCCCCATTTGATTCTCAGGCCAATATGACACATTTATCTGGTCAATATTGTTACTGTGCTCATCCTGGTCATTGACATAGTTTAATTTCTGACACCCTCTAGTCCTTCTCCCGTATCCTTGTGTGGTCATAAAATTATCAACTGATTGTTTGTCACTTATTAAACTTCATTGGTCTAATTAGCACTAGGCTAACCACCATTAGCCAATACATCGGCACTATAGAAGAAGTACCTCAATTGACTGATGTTCACATTTAAAGACTACATTCCAGTAAAAAGGAAGCACAGGCCAAAACCTTAAAATTTGGTACTTTACTGGAATATTTTCTTGGCTCTGACCCCAAAGACTAGGACGAATCAGTAGTTTATACTATACAAGGCACTATTATGAACCTAAACGCATCAATTGAAAGTCTAATTAATATATTACTTCCTACTCCTCAAAATGCACTCACTCCCAACAGCTCTGTTCAACAAGCACTACAATCTCACGCAATAATGTTAACAAAATTAAATTTACCCACTTTCAATGAAACTATACTTCAATGGATGGTATTACTAACCTTTTTGACACAACAATTCATCAAAAAATACATTAACCCTAGTTGAGAGATTTCAATATTTAATCAGTTTGCTTTAGGTTGAATCCCTAAAGGTAATTCAAGGCCTACCCATTTCCAATGAAAGCTACGCAATAGCCTGAGGACTTCTACAGAAACGCAATCATCACATCCGTCGCTTAGTATCCCTGTATCTAAACAAAATTTTGGATTTGCCAAACATATCACATGGTTCTCTTGACACCTTAAGATTCTTTTTGGCAAACTATTTGAAAAACACTCAAGCTCTTATTTCACTAAGCCATGAGATTACCAAGAAAACATTAATAGTCGCCTCGCTACTGAGAAAATCGGACCACGGCACATGAAAAAAGTTTAAAAGCTCTCGTGGGCATAACACAGACATGCTGAAGGATCTGGAGCTAATCTTGTACTTAGAAACTGAATACTTGCATCTATAAAATGCAACTGGAGATCCTATAGGTTGCCCAAAAAAGCAATAAGTCCCTCACACATCTCATGACTCTTCAAAACATCAACAAAACAAATTAAGATCTCAATATCCTCAGCCATTCGCTAACACTCTTTTGACTAGTGCATACAAAAATGTACGTAAGACAATTGTCTCAGTAACGCCCACTCATCAAATACTGCAATTCAACTCGCGCCTGTTCATACTTTCACAAAAGGAACCATACATTGATTCCCTCTCCGCAGACACAGCAACTCTCACTTCTCAATACTCACGAGATAAGAGGAACACGTGACACAGCCCCTTCCGAAGGTATGACTCAACCCCTCACTGTGTTGCTTTTACAAACCAACCTCAGCCCACAGTACTACTGGTACCACATTAGTAAACAACCCAGCTCCATCTGACTCTTCACAAATAGTCCGAAGAGTCTTGGATTCCGCAGATCAGTGCAGTTTCATCAGTGATCGCTGTGCTCTATTGTTAAATGTCCGCCTGTCATGCCTGTCACGCCTTTCACAATATATAAATGGTATCTCCCTCAGTCCAGTAAATACTAAAGGTAAGTCTTTTTTCACTCAACGGTACTGTCCTGGCTCATAATCATCCAGTATTGATATTGGATAAAATTACTTCATATTTGCCACGTGCCCACATAATAACAGACAAAAACTCAAAGGTTTTATCCTCACTGACCCCACGTCTGATATCTCCAGTCCAATTGACATCCTTATTGGAGCGGAAAATTTTTGCCAACGGTCTCTCTGGTGCTCACCAAATTCTCTGGCCCAATTTACCAGTTGAGTTTGGTTCAATTCTTGGTTACCTTATCATGGGCTCCACTCCCTCTTTGCCCATCGATCTCAACCATCTTCAAATTGGTTTTGATGTTTTGGTGACTATACTATCAACCTAGGAACACGACTTACATGACTCACTGCAAAGGTTTTGACAATCCGAATAGCCGCCATATGTAGCTAGACCCTCTAAGAAGTAACTGTTGTGTGAATAATATTTCTTTCCCACCCCCTCACGCGATTAAAGCAGACACTGTGTTGTGCGACCTTTGATCAAAGAAATTCACCTTTCTCTTGGGAACTCTGACATTGCTGATAACAACAGATTTCATTGTCTGGAAAAGAAACTGCAGACCCAACCTCAACAAAAGAACTGTACGTAGAATTAATGCATTTTTAATTAGACTCTGTTAACATGACTCTGTTCGACACACACCCCTCTGCAGACTTGCCACAATAATTCTTACCTCCTCACGGTATTTTCAAACCAACTAGCTCAACCATGAATCTTCAGGTAGTTTTTGACACTAGTACTCGTACCTTTACCAATGTATCTCTTAATAATACTCTCTTGCCTGGACCTAAGCTCGAAAATGACATTAGTGATAAAAAAAATCACTTTCACCAACAAACGTTTGTGTTTTCGTATAGTATTTACCAAGTGTATTGTCAAATCAAGATTCACCCAGATGATAATAAATACCAACTCATTTATTGGCGTGACGATCCTGTCGCTACATTTTTAATTTACCAGCTTACGACCATACTTATGGTATGTTGAGATCATTATTTCTGGTTCTAAGAGCCCAATGTCAATTAGTCAAAGATGAAGGACATATCTTCCCTCGTAGATTATCATCCCTCTTAAAAATAAATATTTTGTGGATGACATCATCGCTTTATCGGGCACGTTTGAAGACGTACTCACTTTACAAACTAAACTCACTAAACTATTGTACTACAGTCAAAAGGGGTTTTAAACTTAAGAAAGATCAAGAAATTCGCCATATTTTCTTAACTCCATGCCAGAAAATCACATAGAAGAAACTCTCTACTTTAACACTCGAGAACAATCTCATATTAGCATTATGGTTCTCCAGTGGACGCCAGGCTCTGATAGCTTTACATATACTATGAACATCACGCAATACCCTCTCAATCGTTTTACAAATCTATGACCCTTGTGTTAGGCTAACTCCCGTTGTATTTTGGACGAAATCTCATCTCCAAAATTTATGAACCCTTGGACTTCAATGGGACTCACCCCTTCCAAGTGAAATGGCTACTCTTTGGAAAATCTTTATCAAAGAACTACCTTGCTTCAACAAGTTACCGTTTCCCACTTTCTCTCACTGTCTCAATCAACTCATATATAACTTCATGGATTCCCCGATGCCTCAGAATAAGGATACGCCACCGTTGTGTATATAAGATGTACTTCTCAAAATAATGAAGTAAAGGTTGTAACAATACAATGCTTCGTATTGTACAATTACTCCCCACCCAACCTAATATCATAAGTTCGAGTCACCTAAATACATACTACACCCCCCCCAGAATAAACTCGAACTAACCTATAATAGTATTCTTCACTATTATAGCCTAATGTAGCCCCAACCATTACACAAAAACAGCATTCTAAAAATATCCATTACAAACAGTCTAGTAAAATAACTGTTCAACACGTACCTTCATCCACCTGGCCTGACTACGTCGCTGGCGAGTCAAAAGCGCCGATGAACTAGAGTTGGACGACTACATCTTGGAGTACGTGTTCAACGATCTACTCGGCCCGAAAATTGCAATAAAACTAGCCAATGTTTACTTGATGCCTCTTCGCCAAATCAACTAGCCCTGGTCTGCCATCTGGCGGAGGGATATGGAAAACCCTCGCCGAACTTTCAAGCTTCTACATTGGTCAAGAAATGGAATACTGCATTGCGACAAGGACGCGTCCAATCAGCGGCTTGGAAACCCTGTGTAGTTACATCATACTGACGTAATGGACTATTTAAGCGTAACTGACTAGGATGTGAAAACCCCTTCCCCTTGTTTCCGTGTTTTAGACTCATTATAAAGAAGATTGTAAATTGTAAAAATGTATCATTATATCTGCACGTAGAAGGGTGTAGAGATCACATATTGAACGTCTGGTAGAGGATGTAGTATCATATTTACCGCACGTTGGACTGGTGTAGGGATCACCACAGAGATGTAGCATGTTAAGAAAGAAAGTTCGATAGACGTATTATCGCTATTGAGCGTTAAAAGTTTAGAGCTAGGAAATAACTTTTATAATGTAGACCTTAGGAATAAACTTTCCCTTTATTTAAATTATGTTTGTTTTGCACCCGAAATTAGTATGTTAAATGTATAGCCAACGCAAAGAGGAAATTGCGTTCGACTTTAAATCTTTTATGTTGACTTAGCTAATTTTGTGTTTGGATCACGTAGATCCAACTCTTGTGTGAATAGTTAGTACTTTGAATTAACGTAAATGCAATTAAGTTCGTTCGATATGTCAAGGGAACATGTGTAAAACTTATTCTTCATTTACGCTTTGAAAGACCTTAAGTCTTGTTTTGGCTTTTGTGTAGCCAGCCATAACTGTATGTATGAAGGACCTTAAGTCCAGTCTACCTTGTTAAAATCTGCGCAAATAAGCAAATGTTTTCTTTCTGAATAGTAGCTATAGGATGTTGTAAATTAAGGCCATCTTTCCCGTGTTTGTTTCATACTTTTTGGCAATTAAAGAATATTTCATTTAAACTTTGCTCTTTTTCCAATTGTTATTTTCCTTGTATTGTTACATCCTCCCTATCCTATAGTTTTAGGGGCCTTATCTGTAGGATCGGCGGAGGGTGTAGTAAGGTCACTTTTATTTTGGTGAAATCACGTGTTGCAACTCTCAAAAACAGTTTGATACCTTACCTAGTATTATGTGCTGCTCATCTTATTGCCAAATTCCTGCAATATTGCAGCTCTTTTCTTTCTTGCCGGTGTCACATATAACCAACCACTGCATGGTGAAATTAATCAATTGTCCCGTCATGGATTCAAACTCCTCCCTACCACTTGAAGGTGTACGTTTCAAATAACACTGTACAAATTCAATAATTGGCCCCACCTCACATATTGTATCACATTTCATCGTCTCACAATCCTACTGATTGTGCTTCTATTGGTATCTTACCATCCCAACTCTACGATTACCCCCTTTGATGGCATGGACCACTCTGGCTTCGCTCCTTACCCAAGACTTGACCTTCACAGCAATTTACGCCAGTGGTGGACGAACATCTTCTAGAAGTGAAACCTTCACCCCTTAACGTGCTGATCTCAACCCCGTCACTATAATGGGAACTACTCTCCAAGTTACCCTAATTGACAACACTCACCCACATCATAGCATACGTGCGGACATTTGTCAACCACTCTAGAGGTCAACCCCGACTATCCGAACTTCTTACCCTCGAGGTAATTAACGAATCTATCCTGACAATTTATAAACAAATTCAAAATAGTAATTTTGCTGAAGATCTCTCAGCTCTCCAAAAGGTTAAAAGTTGTAACCCACGACTTTAGCATATTTCACCATTTTTATATGAACATGGTAGTATGATTTGGAAGACGTTTACGACACTCTAACCTTCCTCATGATTCTAAATACCCTATTGTTCAGCCCAAGACTCTTCGTGTCTTAAATCTGATTGTCGATCACTAACATCATGAGACTCTACACTCCAGTCCTCATCTCCTACAACAGATGATTTGCAAGATTTTTTGGTATATTTCCACTCGCAGTATAATCCACGCAAGAATTCACAAGGTATTCGATGCTTCAATTATAAGCCAAGACATATTCCGTCCATGATTGGAGATCTACCTGAGACACGTGTCCCTCCAGCTCGACCGTTCCTAAAAACTGGATGGACTATGGAAGTCCTTTCTTGGTGAAGATCCACTCTCTCATACGCCTCCAGTCTGTTAAGGCATATTTGTGATTGTTTGTCTGTTTTTCTACCAAGGTTGTACATATCGAGGTTGACACTGACTTATCGTTGGATGCTTTTATTGAAGCTCTCACTCGATTTGTGTCACGAAGAGTATTGTGTACTAATCTTTATTCTGAATGCGGCACAAACTTTGTTGGAGCTACTTCTAAATTGACTAGAATAGTTCATGGTTTTCTTAACCAAACCAAGACTCAGCAAAATTGGAATCACTTTGCAGCTAAACACACTATCCGATTCAATTTTCAACCACCTGCATCTCCTCATCAAAGTGGATGAAGGAAATGAGCCATAAAGAGTGCCAAACATCATTTAACCCGAGTGATCGGGGTGTATATCTGACTCTCGAAGAGTTCATCACAATCACAACAAAAGTGGAAGCAATGCTCAATTTTCAGCCTCTCATTCTTATCTCAGTGGATATCTATGTAATCGATGCTTTGACTCCAGGGATTTTTTAAAATTGGATCCTCTATCAACTCAGTTCCCAAATTCAGCTAATCAGAAGTTACAACGAACCACCTCAATAGATGGCGACTAGTGCTGGCATTTTCTCAGCGTATCTGTAACAGGTAACAGACGGTATTCCTCCATACTCTTCAACAACGTTTGAAGTGGGCAGTGAAGATTAATATCCTAAAGATTGGTTGCCTAGTGCTTGTCCATGGACAAAATACCTCTCCCCTCTCGTGGTGCATTGGAAGCATAACCGCAAAATTTCCAGGGTCCGATTGCGTAGTACGAGTTGTGACTCTTAAAACTTCTACAGATTCTCTCTCACGACCTGCATTTGAGAGTTCCTCTAACCTCTCTAATAGTGTTCCTTATGTTTATTGTCTCATGATTTCTGATGTGTGCACTCTTTCTTCTCCACTAACTTGATTTGAACCCACTCACGGTTCAAGTGGGCTGGTATGTTTAATATAATATTATTTTCTACCCACGTCACCATAACGCACACTATTTCGGGAGTTAATCTTTCCTAATTTGATTGTACTGTAAACTTGGATAAACTTGGTTATTTCCCTCCCTCATTTTTCCCTATCCTGCCTTCGCAAGGACGAAATTATTAGAACTTAACTATGTTTAATCACCTTCTAATGGCACTTCGACTGTTTGGTTTCCCACCTCCCAATAGGTTTTGTTCTGAGACCAGTGTAAATTAAGCGTCTCCTCTGAATTATTACAATTCAATGGTGTATTTTCTCTGCCATTAACTTTCTCTTTTTATCTCTCCTAAGCTAGCAATGCATTTATGAAATATAGTTTTCTACAATATTGTACGGTAGTATTTATAGGTTTATTAGTTCCTCGCATCTATAATTAAATGTTATATGTGCAATTACAATATTACTCAAAACCTTATAATCAGTGTTAAAGGGAGCACCTCTTGTCGCATATATAGTTCTCAAGAAAATTGCATTAACACCAGGACCATCACTTTTAGACCTTCATCGGCCATCAATCAATCCCATCAAGGTTAGGCTTCACAACCATGACACTGGTTTTATCTAGATCAACTCACACTATGTCTTAGTATTAATTAACTGGTCCTCTAGAACTTTATTATGTTTAATATTAATTTGTGATTATGACAATAAGATAAATCACACGTTTAAAATTTTATACCCTCTACCCCACCAAGTTTAATTACTTTAAGACTAACTATAATGAAATCAACTACGAATGATTATAGTTAGGAGTATGATGACATATCTCCCCTATTATAGGTATTATTGTGATGGGAGAAATCAATTAATGATGCGTGATTCCAGTCATTGATAGATAGAACAATAATATTGTATCCTCTTTCCCACTAGGTTGATATCATTAAGTTACACACAAAAGTTATAGTTTCAAATTGAATGGACTCTTTTTTTTACCAAGAGTTAAATCTTATGGGTTACACGACACTCGTGGGTTCAGACTTGAGAGGGATAGAATATAACTAGTCAGGAAATGGTGAGACTTGAGATGAGCTGACCTGATAAAAGATAATTAGACTTTGGGGGAAGGGGCTATAGTTAGTCAGAAATTTATCAGAATTATGAGGGATATAATATATATGGTTATAAAATTTATAGTGATTTTTGATAAGGACTGATAGGGACGAATCAGGAAATGATTGTCAACAGAGTATAAATGAAACATTCTTAGAACAAGTGAATGAGTTTGTGTATCTGGGCAGAATGTTCGGTAAAAATGGAAGAATGGATGTTTAAATTGAATGATGTGTGAGTTTATCTCGGAGACTAGTTGGAGTCATGCGGACTATTGCAAAGAATGAGTTAGTATCAAAAGAGGCAAAGGTGGCAGTATATACAATTGTGATAAAAGACTTATCATTGGATGCTTTTATTGAAGCCCTCAATTGATTTGTGTCACGAAGAGGATTGTGTACCAATCTTTATTCTGACTGCGGCACAAACTTTGTTGGAGCTACTTCTCAATTGAATAGAATCGTTCATGGTTTTCTTAACTAAACCAAGACTCAGCAAAATTTGAATCACTTTGCAGCTAAACACACTATCCGATTCATTTTCCAGCACCTGCATCTCCTCATCAAGGTGGATTAAGGAAATAAGCAATAAAGAGTGCCAAACATCATTTAACCCGAGTGATCGGAGGGCATATCTGACTCTCGAAGAGTTCATCATAATCACAACAAAAGTTGAAGCAATGCTCAATTTTCAGCCTCTCATTCTTATCTCATTGGATCTCTCTGAAATTGATGCTTTGACTCCAGAGATTTTTAAAAATTGGATCCCCTATAAACTCAGTTGCCAAAGTCGGCTATCAGAGGTTCCAACAAACCACCTCAAGAGATGGCGACTAGTGCAGGCATTTTCTCAGCGATTCTGTAACAGGTAACAGACGGTATTCCTCCATACTCTCCAACAACGTTAGAAGTGGACATTGAAGACCAATAACCTAAATATTGGTTGCCTAGTGCTTTTTCATGGACAAAATACCTCTCTCCTCTCGTGGTGCATTGGAAGAATAACAGCAAAATCTCCAGGGTCCGATGGCATAGTACGAGTTGTGACTCTTCAAACTTCTACAGATTCTCTCTCATGACCTGCATTTGAAGTGTTCCTTTTACCTTTCTAATAGTGTTCCTTATGTTCTTGTTTCATGATTTCTGATTTGTGCACTCTTTCTTCTCCACTAACTTAATTTTAACCCACAAACGGTTCAAGGGGGCTTTACTATAATATTGTTTTTTTACCCACGTCACCATGGCTCACACTATTTCACCCACAAACGGTTCAAGGGGGCTGGTATGTTTACTATAATATTGTTTTTTTACCCACGTCACCATGGCTCACACTATTTCGGGAGTTGATCTCTCCTTATTTGATTGTATTGTGAACTCGATTATTTCCCTATCCTGCCTTTGTGAAAACGAAATTATTAGAACTTAACTATTTTTAACCACCTGCTACTGGGACTCCGACTGTTTGGATTCCCACCCTCCCAATAGGTTTTGTTCTCTGAGACCAGTGTAAATTAATCATCTCCTCTGAATAGTCACAATTCAATAGTGTAATTTCTCTACCATTCACTTTCTCTTTATATCCCTCGTAAGCTCGCAATTCATTTATGAAATATAGTGTTCTATGATATTGTGCGGTAGTATTTATATGTTTATTAGTTCCTCACATCTATAATTAAATGTTATATGTGCATTTACAACATTACTCAAGCCTTATAATCAGTGTTAAAGGGGAGCACCTCTTGTCGCATATATAGTTCTCAAGAAAATTGCTTTTACACCAAGACCATCACTTCTAGACCTTTATCGGCCATCAATCAATCCCATCAAAGTTAGGCATCACAACCATGACACTTGTTTTATCTAGTTCAACTCACACTAAGTTTTAGTATTTATTAACTAAGGATGGTCCTCTGGAACTTTATTTTTAATATTAATTTGTGATTGTGACAATAAGATCAAACACTTTTATAATTTGATACCCTCTACTCCACCAAGTTTACTTTATTTCAGTTTCACTATAGTGAAATCAACTACGAATGATTATACTTAGGACTGTGATGACATATATTCTTCTACCCTCTTATAGGTATCATTGTGATGGGAGAAATCAATGATTGATGCGTGATTCCAGTCATTGATAGAGAGAACCTTAATATTGTATCCTATTTAACACTAGGTTGATATCATTAAGTTACAAAAAAAAATTATAATTTTAAATTGAATGGAATATTTTGTTTACCAAGAGTTAAATCTTATAGGTTACACCACACTCGTGGGTTCAGACTTGAGAGAGATAGAATATATCTAGTCAGGATATGGCGAGACTTGAGATGAACTGACCTGACATAAGATAATTAGACTTTGGAGGAAGGGGCTATAGTTAGTCAGAAATTTATCAGGCTTAAGAGGGATATATTATCAATAGTTATACAATTTATAGTGGATTTTGATAAGGACTGATAGGGACGGATCAGAAAATGATTGTCAACAGAGTATAAATGAAAAACTCTTAGAACAAGTGAATGAGTTTGTGTATCTGGACAGAATTTTCTGTAAAAATGGAATGATAGATGTTTAAATCAACTGATGGGTGAGTTTATCTCGGAGAGTAGTTGGAGAGCATGCGGACTATTGAAAAGAATGAGTTAGTATCAAAAGAGGCAAAGGTGGCAGTATATACAATTGTGATAAAGCCAACATTGTTTTAGAAATGTGAAGCGTGGGTTTGTCAGGAGAAACACAAGAGAATGCTGAATGTATTCAGAATGAGATATCTAAGAAATGTGTCTTGAAACAACTCAAATGGACAGAGTGAGTAGTTAATGGGTGCTGTAAGAGTGTAGTTTGAAAGGGAATCCAATGAATCAACGTGAAAGAAGTATCTTAGGGTGGTTCGGTAAATATTTAGAGGATGAGTATGTATCGAGTGACAAAACAAATATATGAAAGTAAAATGTATGGATGAAAAGGAAGGGGTAGGTGATGTAATATGTGGCTAAATTTTGTGGATGAACATGTGAAAAAGAGAAACAGTAAGAGTCTTAAGAACAAAAGAGCATGTATGACTCGGTGTACGGATGTTGTTGAAACGAAGAAAGTATGCAAGGATAGGGAAGTTTAGTGAAAGTTTATAAAGATGCATTAAGTACGAGTTTGTGATTTGAGCTCTATTGACAGATTCTTTCCTACCCCAAAATGTAATGGTTGTGATTACGTACGTACGTATGTATGTACGTACGTATGTATGTATGTATGTATGTATGTATGTATGTATGTATGTATGTATGTATGTATGTATGTATGTAATGTATGATGGTCAGACTTAAAATGGCTAGGCTGGAGATGATTTAACATTAAGATTATTAGAATTTAGAGAGATGGAGCTTGGTTAGATAGAAGATGGTCATACTTGAGAGGGATTGACTTGAGATTTATAGACTTAATATGTTTACACAGGAGATGGCTAAAATTGTAATGACCATAATTAAGATAAACAAACTTAAGATGGCTAGACATGAAATGGCTAAGCTTGTGATGACTATAATTAAAATTAACTATCTTAAGAAGGCCAGACTAAAGATGGTTGGGATTGGGCTTGTCAGACATTAGTTGGTTGGACGTGAGTAATATATATATTCATTACCATTCGCATTGCATCCCTAATAACACTACACCCCAATATTTTAATTTCCTCAGGCTAAGGCCTACATTACAGTGAATTACTTAATCTTATAGACAATAGGATTGAAGAAATGAAGGCAATGGTAAGAAAGGAAGACCGAGGGAGTTCATTTTCAAATTCTAACAATATTCTGGCTGAAACATGCCCATCTAAAGCAGTGTTAATGATGTCATCAGGAGGACTACATGCAGGTATGAAAATGTTAGAAGGTATAGGATGGCTACCTTCTCTGAGATGTGATAGAAATTATTCTTAGCTAAAAGGCAAGTTAATTATCTTTAAGGTTTATGTGACTCCTTTAAAATAAGAAGCAAAGCCAAAAATAGCTTAAAAAGTACAGAAGATATAGCCATTCTGTATCAATATCTGCTTGAGGATTCATCTTGACCGAATCAATCATGGCATGGGGGATTGGAGGGGTTAATATATTATTTAATAAAACGTTCCTCTATGTTTGAGTTCATAGCTGAGTCTTTCATGCTAGATTAATGTAGCCTGACTGACCCTACCATGTTAAGAGCAAAATTTCCATTATGAAACATAGGACGAGCAGTAGCTTAACCATTTATTCTAGAGAAACGCACCTTGATAGATTCCAAAATAAGACAACTAATAATAAGATAAAAAAAAAATTAATAATGGTTTAAGCTAAAGTTCCTCCAAGCTTTATTTGGCGAGTAAAATCTGAACTCTTCATGCCTTAATAAAGATCCCCAAGTTATTCCACGATGGAATGACTTAAAAGTTTAAAAGTGTTTAGGTGTTTTAAATATTATTTCTACTTACGAGAAAATTTAGCGTAGAATACATAATCATACCCCTACTAAAATAATGTATTTATAGAGTCTGGGTGCATAGTTAGAATGTAACGTTCTATTAAAAGCTGATGTAATAACTAATAAAATTAGTAAATGCCTAAACATAGACTTGCGATTATTATACATTCCATTATAAAAATCCCGTTAATGGAAAATAGCCCGTCTCAAATCTCAAGGTTCTCAAGTGTTCATCTGATAACTTAAATTTTATTTTGTTTCAATCTCTATATAATTTTCTTTTAGGTATGTGACAATTCCTAAATGTGCTAATAAATTAAGTAGTTATCTTAAAAGTTTCACGATGGTTAAATATATCTTTGTATGACTCTTACCTTGAGTCATTGATAGTTTGATTAGTTTGATCTATTTTGGTACCCTCTACTTCACCAAGTTGATAATTTATAAGTTTTACCACAGTAAAATCAACCAAGGTAAGACAAATGGTTAGATCTATGCTACTTATAACTGTGATGATACACTTTCTATCCCACTAAGTAAATATATTATAAGTTTCACCATGATAGAATTAATAATCGTGTGACTAATGTTACCCAATGATACCCAAAATTAGAACCATGATGATGATACTCTGTTCCACAATGTTGTTATCTTATAGCCCATGTTTCACCATTGTAAAATAAGCTGAAACATGACTCGTTTACCCTGGCTATACCCGGCTTGTGATAGGCAGAATTAGAACCATGATGATGGTACTCTGTTCCACAATGTTGTTATCTTATAGCCCATGTTTCACCATAGTAAAATAAGCTGGAACATGACTCGTTTGGCTAGACCCGGCTTGTGATAGGCAGAATTGTAACATTACACAGGCCTGCTAAGGAAAAATTGTTTGGAAACTAATAACTGATTCTTAGAGAATTTTGGATCCTGATTTCAGTAAAAATAGTTAGAAAAGTTCCATCACATACCAATTTTTCACAAACTTGAATTTACTATTTCAATATCTCCCAATTGACTATATTAAACCTGCAAACCAAATTTTCACTATCGGTATATATATATATATATATGTATATATATAATTGCTATCCTTAATTTGTTGTTATAATAAATAGGGATTATAGGTAGAGGGGGAGGGTGTGGTTATTGGTTGACAATAAATGGTGGTGACATGAGTCATCCACAAAAAATCAAGAAACATATGTGTGTAATCAGTTTATTAGACATAGAGATAAAGTGATGACTCACTTCCTTTTTATCTTCCCCTCTCCACAGTCAGACAGAGAGAGCAGGTGATGACTCACTTCTTTTTTATCTTCCTCTCTCCACAGTCAGACAGAGAG
>CABFOW010005130.1:2089-15199 GCA_902141385.1 Timema californicum
CCCCCCCCAAAAAAAAAATTGATTTAGTATTTTATTGGGTTGTTGAAATTAAATACTCAGTGGAGTGTAAACACAAAATAGCAAAGAGAGTTTATTTTCGGTGATTGATACAAAAACAAATTGTTAGATTTTTGTTTTAAATTAAATTTTAAACAATATTTTTTTTAACATAAATTGAGTATTCTAGGTCAGAAGTCGGTAAAAAAATTCCTATCCACTGATACTTTATTCATCGCTGAAGGCTTTTTTAGTTGAGAAAAAGGGTTGTTGACAACATAAATAATATATAGGATTTTACCCGAAGGTTATATTGAAGTTAAACAATAGGTCCCATTCTCAGTAAGAGGGGTTTCCAATGTTTTCGAGTGCAAGGACCCCGTCTAAGTAGTGTCCGACCGAACAAACGGCTTTGGCCACCTTCGGCCATAAATTGCACCTTCAGCAAAATAATCGGCTTCGGCCAAAATTAGACCGAAGGTTTCACCAAGCCGAAGGTTCATTTAACTCACCTTACATAATGTACGCTCTTGGGAGCGGTCACGTGACAAGTGACAACTGACATGTTGGATTCAGACGCCCGGTCGGTAGACTAATCAGTAGTCAGTCGTGGTGACACATGGTCCGTGTTTACTATGGTCTAGTGCTACTATCAGATTAATTAAGAACGTTCCCCTCAAACCATGGCTAATGTAATTAATTAGTATATACATAAAATATAATTAATTCATTTTTTATATGGAACTAGATGGCAATAAATAAAAAAAATCACCTTTCCAAAGCCAAATATGAAAAAGAAGAAGGGATTGATGTTTTTGTCATACTTTTATTTTGTATCTATATAATTTTGTATCACAACCACTGAAATGTATTCTACTTTATTTTATAAACAATAAAAAAATGTGACATGTTATTTAAATAAACATGATCTTAAATTTAAAATGCAACATAAATTATATTAAATTTAAAAATAAGGTTTCTCACAATATATGCGATTTATTCTGCTTTAGCTTCGGCTTCGGCCGAAGGGGAAAATGAAAACGAAGTTTGGCTTCGGCTTCGGCCAAGACAAAAAAAAAAAAAAANGGGTTGGACACTACTTCTATGCTCTAAGAATTCATAGACTGGCATTATATTACGAGCTTTGCTTTCCGCCCTGCTAATGATAAAAATATGTGGCCAGTAAACAAGAGCTATGTAAAACATAGAGACTCCATTTTATCAAACACACGTGGGAAAATACATCAGGTGCTATATAGTCTAATCATATATTTATGTATTCTACGAACAAATATATAGAGCCAAAGTTAATTCAAGTGATTTTGCTTGAAGACTAGTGATAGAGTTGTAAGTTTGGTAAATCCGCAAATCCTTGGATACAACTCCGAAGCTCCCCTCCAACTCCGGGGCCCACATTCCCAATGTTTTTTTTTAGGGGGGGTCAATGCTCGAGAACTAGTTTACAATCTGTTTGTTTAATATAACAAGATATACTAATACAATATTAGCTATTGGTTTATTTAAATAATTATGAGCTCCCACTCCCTAGTTAAATCTTAATTATTATCACCGCGTCTTACTACCCGTTCGGGTTATACGCACTTACGCTAATGTGTAATGGTAACGTGATTGTGAGATGAAATGGAGGACCTACAGTTTAACGTGGAATCCGAACCACGGTGGAGGCCTGGCATTCCCCACATTCACCTAGTTAAATCAGTCTGCTGAGATAAAGGTCCCGGGATCGATTCATAGCTCTACAAAAACAGTAGAGTTAGATAAATCAAGGCTTCCCCTTAATTAGTTATAAAGATATGGCAGAGGGACTATGTGGTACCTATAGGTTAGATTTAAATTAGTTTGTAAGTCGTTGGCTAATAATCAGACCATTTATAAAGTGATCACTCAATATTCTCCACCCTCTCTAAAAACCTAAAAACAACTAGAAAATAAAGGGTCTAAAAATGGTTCTTTGAAACCAAAATTCATTCAATAAACTTTTGATTGATTTAATTGATATCAAAACAAAGCGAGTATATTCGATGTTGTTTTATTGGTAACATAAACATACATATAATAACATATTGCCGCTGTTGAGGAGTCATCGAAAGATAAATGCTAAAATAGGTTTTATTTCAGTGATATTGGCCCACGTCGTTACAACTAGTTTATGAGAAGGTCGTCTCACCTGTATTTGAACAGTTCTGCTGCTTACATCCTGTTGCACGCTTACCGATTCCCTCGTCACTCCCTCTGATCTTCAAAATATCCCTCGCCCCTCCTAACAACCCAACAACTGTTCCAACCACGTGTTCACCTTCTAACCACGGAAGAACAGAGGCAAGATACATACACTGAATATCAGCTCTGAGGTAACTTCAGGTCTCGTGTAGAAAAGCTTTATCTTCGCTCTCTCTCAATTTACTGTTGCCAAATCGTCTCGCTTTCAGTTATGTATGAATTTGGTGTACTGGCGTAAGATGGAGGTACTGTCAACATCAACGAAACAGTGTTGCAAAATCTGTCGTATATTTGAAGGAAGTTTGACTACTAGAAAACAAGAGAATGACAAACCTGTCTTCCAAGAGTAGTATTCAATTGTATCGTTAACCCCCTTACTCCTATCACTTCGTCGTTATTGTTATATTATCTCAGTTTAACTGTATTTCCCTCTGTTAAATGTGACCAGTTCAAATAGCTAAGTAAAGGATGACCTGGTGGTCTAGGGGTAATGTGTCGGACTCCTGTGCGGGGGTCCGGGGTTCAATCCCCAGTCCCGGCACAGATTTATCTGATTACCAAACCCTTCCTTCACCTCTGACAAGACGTAAATTAATCACAACTTGTGAATGTGGGGAATGACAGGGGAATTTAATTTCACAATCATCCTACCATTACACATTAGCGTAAGCGCGTATAACCCGAACGGGTAGTAAGAGGCGGTGCTAATAATAATAATAATAATAATAATAATAACAATAAATTGTTAAGTACCTACTACCATAATTTAATGTGTACTACCTTCAAAATCCTCTTAGTTCACTTGTCTTACCTTAAGAAAAATGCGATTAATTCAAATTGCTTATCAGACCAACTCCCATAAGTTAAAGTGTCCTTTCAGATCATTAGTCTTACCCTTTTAAAACTGCAAGTTGTAAAAGTTGCCCATCAGACCAACGCTCATAAGTTAACGTGCCCTTTCAGAACATTTGTCTTACCCTTTTATAAATGAAATTTGTTCAAATTGCCTACCAGACTAACTCCCATAAATTAAAGTGTACTTTCAGTTCATTTGTCTTACCATTTGAAAAATGCAACTTGTTCAAATTGCCTATCACAACAACTCCAATAAGTTCCAACGTCCTACCATGAGAACTCTCTCAGTTCATCTGTGCTAGCCAATGAAAAATGTAACCATTTCATCCATCCTTTTCAAGTTCTTGACAAAGCGTTAGAAAGGAGGTCTAAACGCGTTGACATTGTTTCCTCTCGCAAGCTGACGTCAAACAAGGCGGTGCTACTTGTTAATTTAGCTAGTCCATGGTTCAACCAAGCAACCCAATAAGAGATGGCGTGGAAGTAGTTTGAAAGGGAAGAGGTAAAATGGACGGGGTTGGAATAGGATGGGATAGCAGCCACAATTCATTCGTCTGAGTAGGCGGGCTTTGGGAATTCGGAGGAAACACCAAATTGAGTTTCAGGAATAGGATGGGATAGCAGCCACAATTCATTCGTCTGAGTAGGCGGGCTTTGGGAATTCGGAGGAAACACAAAATTGAGTTTCGAGTAAATTACTAAAGAGGAAGAAGCATGAACACAAAATGTAGCTGTGTTTTATTTAGGGTTTATTCAGTTTATTGGAGAGAAATTCGCTTTTCAAATGCAGTAGTATCGCATCAACAGACTAAGAAAGTATTTGAATGACAGTTTTTTTTTATTAAATCATTGAAGAGAAATGTGAGATAAATAGGAATAAAGACAAGATTAAGTTTGTGATAATATTTACTTGTTAAATAAATATTTAATGTACAGGATGGAGCAGGGCCAGTGTCTAGTTTTAAAATAAATCCTTTTAGGATTATATTATTATCGATATTAACATTTAATCTATTTTAACATGTATTTAACCATCTTAAGGGGCCAAATGGTCCAAGGCGTTACTCTCACAATAGACTGGACTCGCGATCACGGGAAGATCAGTTTTCGAATCACAATTAGGTTTTTCCCTAAATGGTTTTCTACTTTCCCTCCACCCAAATGTGGGTACATTTGCTCTGAATTAAATCTACCGCATTTGCGTGGAGGGAGAGTGGAAAACCATTTAGGAAAAAATCACCCCCAGTTCACCCGACTGAGATTCGAATCTCGATCTCCCCGTCCTCAGCAGTCGAGCTCACCACTACTAGCGCGTTAGCCAAATACGCCACCGAAGCGGGTTGGAACGTATAGTATGTGATTAGCTTTTATTTAGCTAGTGCATATTTACGTTTCAATTAAAGTGCTAATTTTCAAGTTACTAATCGTCTATTTTTTTTTCGACCCCATCCTGTATGATTTAAGAATATTAAATAAGGTCCAACGTTTCTTAATACTCACACATTAAAAAATATATATATATCGCAATAATCAGGATAATCTTCAGACAATTTTAGTGTATTGCGAGACTTAGGGTTCAAACCCCAAAAGGATGCAAAAGGGATTTAATATCACTGTGTTTTTACCAAATAAAATTATGTAATAGGTAAGGCTGAGGAAATTATATAAGTTGTCAATACACATTGTGTTCCAGTCTAACAGATTAGCTTAGAAGGTAGCGTGTTTGATAACTGAGCTAAGGGTCCCGGTTTCAATTCATAATATAGCCAAAATATCTATCATTGTTAAAATGTGAGTTTCCCCTTTCAATGTGATGAATTAACAGTTTGGGGACTGGATGATGTGTCTGTTTTAGTTTTATGTTAGTTTATAAGTCATGTACCCGCCTCGGTGGCGTAGTTGGCTAACGCACTTGTCGTGTAGAGCTCGACTGCTGAGGACGGGGAGATCGAAGTTCGAATCTCGGTCGGGTGAACTAGGGGTGGTTTTTCCTAAACGGTTTTCCCCTTTCCCTCCACACGAATGCGGGTTCACTTCCTCTAATTCAACCTTCCCACTTCATAATACATTAGCGTATTTAGTACTTAAAGCGTATAACCCGAACGGGTAGTAAGACGTGGTGCTAAAAATTATTATTATTATTATTATTATTATTATTTTAAGTCATGTACAGAAATAATACGCCAGCTCAGAAACTGTTCGTCAACTACCTAAAAATTATAATAGCAAAATAATTATCATGTAAAACGTTTTAATTAAAATGAACACTATTAGAGGAGAAGGTCCGAATTTCGACTAGGGCCTAAAGTCCGACTTGCAGGGTTTGACGTACTGCGAGGTGTTACAGCCATGCGGGGAAAATAGTAAACAGCGCTCCATTACTTTGTTGGTGTTCTGTGTAAACCGCAGTTCCACTCGCTCAACCGTGACGGTGCACTAATCAAAACTTAATTTTCACTGATTTCAAAACTTTTTCAGGTATGTGTTATTAATATTTTTACTCGTAGTGTTTTTGTATTAGCTGTAAGGCCGTTAAAGTATCGTGTTAGGTACGTTCTAGGCTTTTAAATTATCTTTTAGTTTATTCGATTGCCTATTGTTCTAGGTCGTACATAGCCTCAAAGTTTTAACCATGCAGTGGTCTAAATTGCGACTACCGCTGGTGGTCTAAAGTTCTACTAGTAGTCGAACTTTGGACCAAAGCCCCTGAGGAGGCTAATACACGCCGTTTTTGTTTCAGAATGCCTATAAAGAGGCCCAAATATGTTCCTAAAAATAAAAAAAACGTCATTGGGGATGAAGAGTACATGGCAAAAGCAACCCGTGCCGTTAGGGAAAAAAAGATGGGCACCCTTAAAGCATCTAAAACTTTCAACGCACCTCGTGGTACATTGCACGATTTTAGCAAAAAGGTATTGACATATCACCTTCTAAATTAGTGACATCTAAGATAGGAAGGAAGCCAATAATAGGAGATGAACTCGAAAAACAATTAGTTGATTATTTACTTCATTTGGAAGCAAAGTTTTATGGGTTTAACCTAGGTGAACTTCGACATATGGCATTCCAACTTGCGAATATAAGCGGCGTTAATCACCCTTTCAAGCAATGTCAAGCAGGCTGCGCTTGGGTTTATCTCTTCCTAGAGCGCCACAAAGATACGCAGTCTGCGTAAATCACGTGGGACTTCTTTTTCTCACACCATAGGCCTCAATAAAGAAAATGTTGGTGCTTTTTTCAAGTATTAGAAGAAGCCTATCTTAAACACAAGTAGCCAGCTGATCGAACATCCAATTTGGATGAAACTTGCCTGACCATTGTACAGAGTAAACATCCGCAAGTAATTGGAAGGAAAGGTAAACGACAAATTGCTGACCTCACATCTGAAGAGTGAAGAGCGATGGTCACAGTGATAGCATGCATGAGTGCCTCTGGGGATTATGTTCCACCTTTCATTATATTTCCCAGAAAGAAAATGAATGACCAACTAATGGGAGGGGCTCCTCCAGGCTCGGTTGGAATTGCACACCCATCAGGTTGGGTTAAAACCAACATTTTTACCGAATGGTCCCAGCATTTCGTGGAAAAAGTGAACCCATATGAGGACTCTCCAGTTCTCCTAATCTTAGATGGAGACTGCAGCCCTGTTCGTAATGTTGATGTGATTTAAATGGCACGAAGTAATCATGTGACAGTTGTGTCATTGCCGCCACACTGCCCGCACAAGCTTCAGCCTCTGGACAAAATCTTCATGGGATCTCTGAAGACACACTACAGCGAAGAAATAAGACACAGGCTTCTTCATTCAGACAGGCCGTTGTCTCCATAGGGCATGATGGAGCTCTTTGAAAAGTATATTTAAAAGTGCAAAAACGAGAGATCGCCATGAACGGTTTAAACCAGCAAAACAGGCATTTTCCCAATGAATACAAACCTTTCCCCCGATGCTGATTTTCTGGCTCCGGCACAGGAATCATAGAAATTCTGCAGTCCTCAGGCGACACCACATGAAAATAATCAAGTGAAATCTCCCTCCGACAACCAACTTCCTGCATCTAAGCCACGCGAGTCGCTGCTTGTGGATCATTCTGTAAGTCCTGCCGAGGATCCTCAACCCAGCACTTCAAACGGTCTGAAACATGTCAGTCCGTATGAGATCGTCCCTGTGCCATCAAAAAAACGAGAAGTGAGCAACAAAGGCTGCAATGCTGTAGGGGCTTGTGTGATCACTGGGACCTCCTACAAAGAAGCCCTTGTTAAATCATAAAAAGGTTCTACCGACAACCCAAAAAATGTCACCAAAAAGAAATTAAATTTTGGGGGAATATTTCAGAAACCAAAAGTATAGAAGAAGAAGAAGAAATCTAAAGGGAAGCCAAAGAAGACGCCTGATGAAGGCAGCTCTTCAGAAGATTCTGATGGTGCCGAAAATATTGTCAATGACAGCATGAGTGATTTGGAGTTTCCTGTGGGTGAAAAAAGCTATCTGATGAAGATGCGGCGTGTATTTTTAGCCAAGGACTGTTTTCCGATGACCACAAAGGAGAATTTTGGGTAATGTGGGTTATGTGCCACCTTTGGGCACATAACGCTTGTGCTGGAACCGACAAATACATTTATATGTGTGATTTTTGTAAATGAACAATGAATTATTGACTCTTTACATTAAAAATAGAAGTAATATGCAAGTAAGCTTACCTTAAAACATTGTTTTTAAATTGTTATGTAATAATACAGTGAAAAACCATTATTTTATTATTTTTCTTTTATTTCCTGACATCTTGAAGCCGGTTGCCGAAATTTAGACCAGTTTCAAAATCATAAATTGTGACAACTTTTACAAAAAAAAAATGTGCAAAAAAAGTTTAGTTTTATAACATTTAAGTACACAGGTTCGATGTATAATCCTTCCAGCTATACATGTATATTATTGCGACCACTTCTATGCTAATAGTTCAGTAGGTACAAGGGAAAAAGAAAGTGGTAGTCGAAATTTGGACCTTCTCCTCTATGTTGTGTAGATTATGGCTTTTGTCGACGTTGAAACTACAAATTTGCCAATATCCTTAACTCTATTAGAAGAAAGTCCAACCACAAGTCAAAAGACTCGAGGTCGATTCATGACATGGCCGAAAAATGTATATTTGTTAAATTAGAGATTTTCACTCCCAAACTGATAAATTAATGGCAAGGTTTAATGTAAGCTCCAAGATTAATCTAGTTTGTAAATTGTAAAGTCAGAAATTTACTTGCCCCTGTAAACCTCGGTTGTCATGGGGTAAATTGCTCACCTCAGGACTCGATGTTCATGGGTTCAAACCCAACAGGGGTCAACGGATTTTACCTTGAGAAATAAAAATCCGTAGCACAACCTCCTTCGGAGGGAAAATAAAGCCGTCGTTTCCACGTCTATTGTGGTATGTAAAAGAACCCTGGAATGTTATGTCTGTAAAAATACCTTTCCCGGCAAAATTGGTAGGCACTTTCAATCTTGCTCGGATAAAAATTATTGTGTGCTGATATTATCAGTCGGTTCATAAAGTTCGCGTTAAATACCTCAGATAAATCAAACACATTTTATCCTAAATAAATGTGTTCATGTTGAATGCCTATAAAACCGTATAAAAACCTCTACTAAGTTCCTGAAAAAAAAAATACTTCTTTCGGTTGTAAAACTCATTTTTTCTCTATATACAATGCTACGCCACACTTTAAAACTTTTACTCGGGACATACATCATACTTAGCCACCATTCAATATGGTGCTCCATGATAAATAACGCGAACGATTCATCTCCTTCCTTTCAACGAGCTTTACTTCAGCTGCACGGATACTTGGCCGGATAATTAAGAGTGAAGCAATAGAAAAAACAACAACATGAATGTTCATTCAAAAAAAGTTTTTTTTTTTCAGGATTGCTTGATGTGAGACCTTTATAAATAAATTAGAACCTTTTTATTCGAAACCCACCTCGGTGGCGTAGTCGGCTAACGCGCTAGTCGTGTTGAGCTCGACTGCTGAGGATGGGGAGATCGAGGTTCGAATCTCGGTCGGGTGAACTGGGGGTGGTTTTTCCTAAACGATTTCCACTCTCCCTCCACGCAAATACAGGTTCACTTCCTCTAATTCATCCTTCCCAATTCCTAATAATTAGTGTATAACCCGAACGGGTAGTAAGACGTGGTGCTAAATAATAAAAATAATAATAATAAATTTTATTCGAATTCCAGGGGAGGATATCTAACGTAATTCAGATTATCCAAAATTCGAACTAACGGTTTTAATAAGTATCGAGGCAGCTGGTACACAAAAATTAAAACTTCAAAATATTCTACATATAAACATAATTTATATAAATGATATATAAAGCACATATACAAAAATATACATGAAAAAATAAAATAAACATAAGCTAAAAAATACTTGGAAAAATTAACATAAGAAAAAGTCAATATTTTTGAATTTTTTTATGGCAAAACCTTTTTTGCCTAAATAAATAAAGTATTTCTCCAGTAGAAGCAGAGTTTAATTTTCTTCACATGGTGACCTGAACATTTTTTTAAAGATCTGTCATGATAATAGTGGCATTAGACGAATGTCATGGAATTCCAGGACACCCTTGACAGATATTCAACAACTGGTGATAACCCCGTGTGAAGAAACTTAAATTCTATGTTTCTACTGGAGAAATATTTTATTTATTTTAGCAAAAAAAAAAGTTTTTTATAAAAACTGAAAAAACAACGGCCTTTTATCACATACCCTTTCATCCCACCTTAAATCACAATATTTGGAAGAAAATTAATGATCTCATTTTGTTGTAACTGGCTTATTTAGATGAAATAAATAAAATCTTCAAGTTCACTGATTACTTTAAAAATGTTGTATATTACGTCAGGTTTGGATTCAGTGAATCTTCTCTTTTATTATCTGTCATTAATTCTAGCATTATTTGACATTATTAGCATATGGGGTGATTTAGTAAATATCGTTTAGCTAGGTTTGAAATTAGTGAAACTAAAAAGAAAATTGGGGAACAATTTGCTTTAAATTGTCCAAATATTTCTTTCTGAAATCTAAATTCAATGTTATTTTTCACCATTGATTTAAATAGTAAATTCATGAGGAATCATGGTGGGTTTTAATTATTCAATCTTTTCCAATTGACCAATGTCAATTTGGACAGATCCTATTCTATTTCTTTTATAGTTAAGAGTATAATAGTACTACTAGGCTTGTTTGATGTAAAAAAAAAGATCAAGAAAGAAATGTTCCCTTTTCAAATTGAAATTAATAATGAGCAGCTTCGGTAGACGCATGGTCTAAGACGTCACTCGCATGGTAGACTATAAGGGTGATCAGGGTTCGAATTCCAGTCAGGTGTTTTGAAGTTTTTTCCCTAATCGGTGTCAGTTCTCCCTTCACGAAAATGCGGGTACACTTCCTCTAAATTCAAAAGGTGTTTTGAAGTTTTTTTCCCTAATCGGTGTCAGTTCTCCCTTCACGAAAATGCGGGTACACTTCCTCTAAATTCAACCTTATCTATCGCATCCCCACTAGTGTAAATATGTGGATATCCCGGACGGGTAGTAAGATGTGGAGCACGGTAATATTCTACCTTCCTCATCACTACCCCATTAGTGTAAATATATGGATATCCCGGACGGGTAGTAAGACGTGGAGCACGGTACTATTCTCCCTTCCTCATCTCTACCCCATTAGTGTAAATATGTGGATATCCCGGACGGGTAGTAAGACGTGGAGCACGGTACTATTCTACACTCCCTCATCTCTACCTCATTAGTGTAAATATGTGGATGACCTAGATGAGTAGTAAGACGTGGTACACGTAAAAATAATATTTCGCTCAAAACTTGTTCTTGTCAAAAAAACAGTTCCCACGATAATTATCATCTCCAAAAACTTTCAATAAGCTCCAAATTAAAACTATATTTTTAGAGTGCATTTTAGAGAAAAAAAATATTTTAATAACGTGTATGACATTTTGAAGTTCCCATTATTAAAAAAAAATTGCTTCGGTAGTCAGCAGCTTACAAATGTTTCGAGCATGGCCCACATAGTGAGCTCTAATCCGTGGCGACGTCATCTGTCACTTGTCATTTCAAATTTGGAGCGTGACTAAAGCTTGATCTAGCATGTGTCATGTAACCCTCACCACGTCACCATCTGACATATCACATCATTATATACACTTGCAATTGACCCTAGAAATAGCCATTTGACCTACGGTATGGATTAAGTTAGCTCTCATAAATTGTAATAACCAATAAATTTAGAAATATAGATTCGATCTATCAAATAGTTTAATCTCTGTGTAGAAATACTTTCAAGGTCGTGAGGTATAATGAAGAATATCATCAAACAGACATATCTTTTTATAGAGGTAGCTTAATCGATCCATGAGCAAGGAATATTCTAGCTCCTTTACTTTAAAATTGAGATATTTACTTAAAACTCGTGAGACAATGTTTCAAAACTTTTATGGGAAAAAAAAGAAGAAGATAATCATAGCTCACCAAAGAGCATGAAATAAATAATATGCACTGTTACAGATACATATCGAGGAAAATGTAACATTCATGTTCACCTAAGAGCGTAACAATCCACTTCCGGTTCGCCTGACATAAGTAAAAAAAAGTTGCCACTCGTCCAGAAACTATTGGTTTTACAATAATATATTTGATTTAAAAGTTTTTTTAATTCTAACACTACTACAACTTGTCCATTATAAGCCATTTCGTATCTCAATTACTTGCAGAGATATTTGCTTATTTAAATAATACTTAATACTTAGCAACGCGTCTTACTACCCTTTCGGTTTATACGCTTAAGTACTAATTACACTAATGGGTTAGGAATTTGGAAGGTTGGATATAGAGGAAGTGAACCAGTATTTGCGTGGAGGAAGAGTGAAAAACCATTTAGGAAAAAACCGCCACATTTCACTCGATCAAGATTCGAACCTAGATCTCCCCATCCTCGGCAGTCTAGCTCAACACGTAAACAGCTTATTTAAAGTACCTTATACCCACATCAGTGGCCGCATGGTCTAACGCGCTTCCTTCGTGTTGGACAAGCCTGCCAATGACGGAGAGTGCGAGGTTCGAATCTTGGTCAGGTGTACTGAGGGGGATTTTTACAAGTTGGTTTCCCACTCTCCTTCCATGCTAATGTGAGTACATTTCCTTTGAATTAACCTTCCTAATCCCTAAAACCATTAACATAATTTATACCTAAGCGTATAACCCAAACGGGTAGTAAGACACAGTGCTAAAAAAAGGACCCTATTTATCATTTTAATGAAAAAATTAAATGCACCATTTTGTATACAAAGTTAAAATAGTGCCTAGATTCGATTTCTTTTAACGCCGAGTCTTAACAACCGTTAGGGTTATGTACTATTTACGCTAGTGTTTTTAGGGATGAGGAAGATTATATTTATAGAAAGTGTACCCGTATTTATGTGGAGAAATAGTGGAAAGCCAATTTGGAAAAAAACACCCTTAGTACACCCAACCGAGATTAGAACCTAGATCTTCCCGTCATCAGCAGTTAAGTCAACTGTGATATCATCGCTTTAGACCTTGCGGCCGTCAAAGGAGGTTACCTAGATACAAATTTTAATCAAAATTGCTTGAACCCATTTAGATAAAATATGCTCTCTCTTGTTTAGCCTTATGTAAACCACCCTTAATTTTAGGGTAAAATATATAATTTCCAAAACAACTCAGGGGAAACCAATAAAAACTCTAATAACCAAGCTCTATACAGATCGGTAAGATTGCTTTGGCTCTAGACTGACAAACAGGCACACAGACAGACAGACAGACGCACATACAGACGGAATAGCATAAACCACTTTTTCGTTTTCAGTGGGTCATGAAACATCGATATCCATCAAAATATCAAATTCAATTTATTTGATAATAACAATACTTTCTCTATCCAAGAGTATATGAGAATGTAAACATGTTTTTGCAGGATCCCCCCCCCCCC
>CABFOW010005130.1:15210-31615 GCA_902141385.1 Timema californicum
CCACGTTTTACTTTCTACCCGTGGGGTTTTTATAAAAATTAATTTTTAGCACAGCACATTACTACTCGTACTGGCTGGGCTATAAGTTTTTGTACTAATTACACTTATGTGTTAGAAATTAGGAAAGTTGAACTTGGAGGAAGTATACCCGCATTTGCGTGGAGGGAGTGTAGATATTAGTTAGGGAAAAACCACCCTCAGTTCACCCGACCAGGATTCGAAACCCAATCTCCCCATCATTGTCAATACAGTCTATTGTGAGAGTGACGTCTTAGACCACTTGAACATCGAAGTCGGTTTCGGTTTGTACGTAAATTTTAATTATGTAAACTTTAAATACGCTAATATAACGAGGAAAAGAAAGATGGAATTTTAGAGTAAGAGTAGGCCTACTAGTATTTTTGTACTGGGAAAGTGGGTAACCCATTCATGGGGGGAAAACCCTCAGTACACCTGATCGGTATTCAAAACCTGTTCTCCCAGTTTTGCCAATTTAGCGACTTTTATGGGTCTGAGATGACTAAGTTTCACTTTTATCCTCTAGCAACTAATCTGGCGACTGGGCAACTTTCTTTAATTTTCTGTCGAGTTCATGTTCATTATTTTAAATTTTAATGCTGTAGAATTTTGATTTTTGAACAAATGTGCTGCAAAAACTCATAATGTATCGCTTCGGTCTACATAAGAGCACAAAGTTCAGTTTAATGTTTGCATTTTTTGTTTGGCAACAAATCTGAGGACTTTTAATTTTTCGTTTAGCGACAATCCAACGACTTTCTGGTACTAGTATAGCTTCAACACTTACCGCTGGCAACAATGTGATCTCCCCATCCACGGGAATTAAATGCCAACACAAAATTGACGCGTTAGACCACGTGGACACTGATGAGCATCTCTATTAGGTTAAAGCGTAATGTATCATGTTTCCTTAAAAAATATTTATTTATTGAGTTGGTGGTTACGTGATCCAAAGCATCATATATGCGATAGACTGACTGTATGACCGTTGATAAGAAAGATAAAGTTAGAATCTCAGCTTGGTACACACCGAGTGGATTTTCCCCCTTGTAATTTATGGCTGTGTTTTTACTATCTCTTCTCCCCTCCAAAGGGATGATAAGTCCTCTCAAACTAACCTCTGCAACCCTCCCGCCAACAATTAGTCCAGGCAATAAATAACCATGGTGTTAAACGTGCTAATGACACGGGCATTTAAAATACTGGCTTCGCTCTCTGTATATTTATAAAGTGTAACGATTCCCCTCGTAAGAGTTCAATATTAAAATAAAATAAAATGTCCAGAAAAGTGTGCCCATACATTTTAAATTTCAAATATATTCAAAAGAGGATACTCTTAGCTGAATTTAATTAAATAAAAAATAGAAAATAAATATATTATGTTATACCTAAACCTGTGGAATTCGACCAGGAATAAGTCATGACATTTTGGAGTTTTAATATCTCCACTTTAATAATTACCAGTTTCTATGTCCAGCCGAATTTTTTTTTGAACCAAGGTCATAGAAAGATAGTTTTTATAGGTGGGAAGGGAGGTTCGCTAGCAAATTATAGGGGGGTCCAGACCCTCTCAACCCTGCCCTTTCTTTCAAACTTTTCATAGTTAACAAATAAGGTTTTGCGTAAGTAGGTATGTTGAGATAGTGGGTGTGGGAAGGGTAGTAGACCTACCTACATAAGCTACTAACTCCACTTCTGACAGTTGTTCTGTATTTAACCTAATCTTTTCTTAGGATGATTCCTAAAGTAGGATCTTACAGGTGTTAGCAAAAATGTTTGCCTCATTTTTTCGGACCCACTTACTTGGCTCATTCCAAGAAACTTACTTTTTTTTCCAATATAAGTTGAATTTATGAGAAAAAAATTACAGTATTTGAAATGTTAACAGAGCTAGTTTTGCAATCGAAAGTTTTACAAGGTATATCTTGAAGGTGAATATTAAAAAACGCCTATTGATGACATATACAATTAAAACTGTGCTAAGAGTAAAAAAAACTTAAACATTATATTCTTATATGTAGTTGTGGACCCCCTTCAAGGGGGCGTCCAACAAAATCCAGGGGGTCCAGACCCCCACCTTTCAATGCCTCTACTTGAAACCTAGAAGAACTAGGAAGATGGGATTTGCAGGCAGGTAACTCCTAGCCCAAAAGGGTGCAGGGATAATTGATGAATAAAATTTCCCATCGTGGCCCCTAGAAACGAGGGGGAGTTTATAGAAAATCAAAGTATAAATATTCTTGAAGCTCTTCAGGAGATAAAAGAGTCTGACATTTCTTAGGCAAATAGCTCCTAGCCAAAAAAGGGGTGGCAAATACTTTGTGACTGAAAATTCACATGGGGAATTCCAAAAACGAAAAATTATAAAAATAAAATGTTTATATTGAAACATTTAAATGCGAAACAGTTTCAAACTTTAGTTGGAGTAAATATTTGATCTACTATATGGTCTTTAATTGATATGCACGTCCCATATTTTAATGGTCACTAAAAATTATTCCAATTTGCAAGCACTGTCCAACAAATGCCATTGGGACACGTTACTTTAACACTAATGAAATATGTATAACTTTCATTATGAACCAACAACTCTGGACGTGCACAATCGAAGAGAAAATCATATCCGATGGCACACGAAAAAAAAAGGTTGAATTACACTGCCCTAGACAAATAATTGATTATCAAATTTACTTTTCTAAAATATAAGGGCTACAGTTGAGATATGTCATTGCAAAATTGACGCATGCTGCATCAACAGGTCAGTAAATTAGTAAGACAGTGATGGATCCATCTAAAATCTATCAAGCGCAATGCATTAAACATCACCATAAAAATCGCACAATAACCGAACATAGTGGTAACAATGGATGACAAAATTTGACGTCAATCATTACAACCTATTCATATCTTGAGCTAATTCTATCAAGTCCACCTCATTACACCCCATCACTTTCAGATCCATTCTAATGTCATCCTCTCATCTGCATCTGGGTTTACCAGTCAATAGCCTGAACATGGTTCTAGATTCTCCCATTCACGCTGCATGTCCTGCCCACCGTAACATGCGAGATTTGATTACACTAACAACTTCTGGTGATGATTATATGGTATGTAACTTATCATTATGAATACTTTTGCACCATCCTATTAACATAACCATTTATTAATAGCGTCTCATTAAATTACCTTATTAGGAGTCCTTCTTATCACTGAACCATTATAAAATTAATGCACTAAGGAAGGTCAAAATTCTTTATTTATTCCAAAAGTGACTTCTTTAAAATAATAACTTAGCTAGGCCTTTAATGTTTTTTTGAGACGCTGATTAAATCACAAACAGCTAGCTATCAAGTTTAGTAAATATCTAAGTGATCCATCAATCTGAGTGCTAAGATGCCGTTGCACACTTTCAGAAATCCAGAGGCCTAACTGGTCAGTAATAAGGCCCATGGCAAAACACTAATTGTTGAAGGTAATCCCCCTCCCCCCCTTGAGGCCTATCAAGAATATAAATTATCTGTAACCGTGCAATATTTAAAAACGGTTTGAACTTTTTCAATTATCTTTGAGTTGATGATATAAATGAATTTGTGAAAAAGTTCTGCATGCAAAATTGTTAAGTAAATTATATATTGGCAATTTTGCTTGTATCTGGTTAAATAATGATTTTCCAAAAAACATGTACAGAGAGATTTTTTTAGAGCATGAAATTATGAACAATAATGTGACTTGAGCAATATTTGATTGAACAATGAGCTCCATGTGTAAGAGACAACACTATTATCCCTAACCAAATTAATTTTGGGTGGGTGGGCCTACATGATAGCATGGATTTTAGGCGTGGGTCTGCGGCATTTTGTCACCTACGCCACCCTAAAGTTATGCCAGTGCATAAATCCTGCGTTATTTAAGAAGTGGTTTGTTATTTGTAAGGGGAGGATGGGGGTAGGGTGAGAAGCAAACTTTTTTTTTCATGGACTGGCCTTTCAAATCTCCTTACAAAGATCTTATCATATATTTAAAAAATATTAAGTAAATATTTTTTTAACAATTACTAATTTATTAAAGTTATATTTATATGTATTTATAATATATATTAAAAGTGATAACAGTTCATCACATGGCTTTACGTATGGATACTTACAAATTCTATTTAACTAGCAATCCCGCACGGCGTCACCCGTGACCTTCCAAAAATTTGTTAAAAATAGCCTAATTGAAAAGTTAATTAGAGATTAAAAATTCGGACTCGAGGTGCATTCGGAACCCCTTCCACCCACCTAATGTTAAAAATTTCAGATCTCTGCATCTCGTCGATTTGACTGGGCATCGCACACAAACAAACAAACACACACACACACAGACAACACTTTCTTTTATTATTATAGATTATAGTGTAGACATCACGGCAATTTTTATTTTGTTATACTCTTCATAACTTTAAAACCAATATACCGATTTGAATAATTTAAAAATTAATTTACTCCTACGTAAACAGCCTAAATGATTAAATAATTTATTTGGATAAGGATTCATATCATGATTGGATATAATCACTTTTGTTCGCATCCGTGTTTTAGTTGACTAATTTCAACAAAGAACGTTTATTGTAACATAACTATAATAATCACATATATTGTCTCGCAGACTTTTTTGTTCACATTAGTGAGAACGTTCAATATATACATAGTATTTTTTATGTAATACCAATAGTTTTTGCAGCGCACGTGGAGAAAGCATATTTTTAGGCAATTTTTTATACCTTGTGTAAAACTATCGACATTTTTATGAGGAATAAATTAAATTTTCAAAATAAAATATAGCCTATGTTACTTGCTGATAATGTAGCTTTATATTGGTGAAAGAATTTTTAAAATCGGTCCAGTTGTTTTTGAGTTTATCCATTACAAACAAAAAACAAAAAATCAAATCTTTCCTCTTTATAATATTAATGTAGATAGATTTTTAATCTGAAAGTTAAGGCTCTTCCATGAAAATTGGAATGTATTTATTATAACGGGACTGTACTTAAAACTAGCAGATGTACCCAGAGTTGACAGGGGTAACGATTTTCCTTGCTTCAAAACATAGAAAAAAATCTCTTCATTTTATTTCTTCCGACCCAGTTTTTAATAAATTTTAAAAAACCGAACTAAAAATTTAAAATTGCAAGGTGGACATATTTGTGCAGAGGATCATCATCATCATCATCATCATCATCATCATCATCATCATCATCATCATCATCATCATCATCAACTGATTCCAGTCTGTGGCCGAGTCAGTTTATTAAAACGCCTCCATCTTCCTCTATCCTTCCACCATTCTTCCTCAGTTAATTTCTTCCATTCTTCTCCACTAACTTTAACACTTCCTGTTATCTGCTTCTCCCATTTCTTTCCTGGCCTCCTCTGAGGTTTATTTTTCCTGCATCCTTCATTGACAACATTTTCTTTTGCATCCTATTCTTTTTTAACCTCATTACATGACCATACCATCTCACCCTTGCTTCGTCTTCTATCTCATGTATTTCAACATCCTCTCTGTACTACCACTCTTTCCCAGATAACTTCAGTCCTAATGTCGTGCCTCCTCGTGACAGCTAACGTGGTCCTCACAAATTTCATTCCTAATCTTGTGTCTCCTCTCGACAGCTAACATGGTCCTCACAAAATTCGTTCCCGTGGTCACCAATTTCCTAGTCTCTCTTACATTCAATGCCCATGTGACAGTGGGTACAAAGTACACCCTGTAAAACATTCCCTTACACTTCAAGGTCACTTCTATTCTCCATAGCAGGTTTACTACACACCTATAGAACAACATTCCTTGCTGTACTCTTCTTATTACATTCTCTATACTTTCACCTCAATCACGCTTCCTACTAATTTTTAAATTTCAGACCTCTGCGTTTGGTAGATATCACGCAATTGTCATGACAGACAGAGAGCCAGACAAACAAAACATTCTATTAATATAGATAAGTTTGCCTAAACTCTAATGATTATGGTTCCTTTAATAACTACTTAAGAATTTTCTGACAGTTGACCGGATTGATAAACAAACTACTAGACTCAAAACTCTTTGATATGAGTTATTCCCCTTGATATTATCATCACTTCACCATTCGTGTTTATTATAATCGCCGAAAGCAGCTTTACACCAAACTTGATGTTACTCCTAAAGTAGAAGTGATTGTTGATAGCATTTACCAGAAAACAAAGGAATACGTTAAATGAAACTCTCAGATGCTGCCGAGGGACAAACGAACATACAAACAAACAAACAAACAAACAAACAACAGATACAACTGACAAGAAGTACACAATAATCTAGAATTGTAACATTGTAACAAACTCTGGGACTGCAGGCGCGTTTTAACCACGCATGAGAGATGGGAGTTCTAATTCTAATTGTGGGTTGGATTTGCGTTATTTATTTTTTAGCACCACGTATTACTTACTATCCATCTAGACTACCCACATATATACATCAATTGGATAAGGATGAGTAAGATAGAATAGTACCATGTTTCATGTCTTACTACCCGTCCGGGATATCCACATATTTACACTAATGTGGTATAGATGAGGAAGGTAGAATAGTACCGTGATCCACGTCTTACTACCCGTCCGGGATATCCACATTTTTACACTAATGTGGTAGAGATGAGGAAGGTAGAATAGTACCGTGCTCCACGTATTACTACCCGTATCACTTATTCTATGGCACTAGGAACTTGAGAGTTCATTGACACACTTATAAATGTACGTCACCTATCCCTATTTTAAGCTAGTTCTATCCAGTTCACCTCAATACACCCTATCGCTTTCAACCCATTCTAATGTTATCCTCCCATCTTCTTCTACATCTTCCCATTGTGTTCGCTAATCAATACCATGAAAATAGTTATAGACTCTCCCGAATGCGCTACATATCCTGCCCTCCGTAAAAAGAGAGATTTGATTATCCCTACATTGGCTTGATGAGTACAGGGTACGTAACTCATAATTATCTCACCTCCTCAACCAGTAAATTTATCCCTTTTGTGACCACATATCTTCCTAAGCATCTTGTTTTCGTACACCCCAGATTTGTTTTCGTCATGTAAGCTAAGAGACCACGTTTAAAACTCATAGAAAACAACCAGTAAAACTATTGTTTTCTATTATTCCGAGATTTACATTCCTGGAAATCAGGCGAGATGTCACAACTTATTGACCGAGTAATAGAACGTATAGTAGTCCCATGGCTTCTTTGGTGCTGACTGACAGCTTTGAAAAGTTACCAGACCAAATTATGTATCCCTACGCCGAACTAAATTATCTGCAACGACATGTGTTCATCAGCTGTCACTTCTGACAGTAAAAATTTAGGTATATACCTAAAAGTTGACTGTCAGAAGTCAGCTGTGAGCTGTCAGTCAGCACCAAAGAAGTCATGGGGCTACTGTATTTCCTGACAATATCCTTTTGCTAACATTCTTATATCGCTATTGCTAGGTAAAATTGTTCCTTAATGTATAAACTTATTAATCATGTCCACAGACAAGAAATAAACAGATTCTCAACCTTACGGGGGATTCTCTGCCCTCCTTTTGCCAGCTTGAGTCCTTCAACACTGGGCTTCGCTAGTGTCAGTGTTGGGTGATGATGGGACTGACCGCAGCGATCCTAGTGTTGAAGGACTCAAGCTACCAATAGGAGTGCAACTATTTTAACCTGGAGGTTGTGTCTGGGTATATTATTTGTCTGTAACCCTGTCAAATTAAATGTCGTTTGCAGTAATCGCTAAATTATCGTTATCAATCTGTGTTTTCTTTATGATTATATACTTACCACTATTCTGGCCTATTAAAATATAATCACGTCAATATAGTAGGAACGAGAAGGAATAATTTAGAGTAAATACACCCCGCATTCGTGTTAAGGGATATTTATACATTATTGTAAATTAAACCACCCTAGGTATGCATGGCCAGGATTTGAGCCCCAAGATTGTCATCACTGGGAAATTTAAGATAGAATAACCTGCCATTTGGTTCACCTGCGTGTGTGAAAAATGGTTGACAGGGTAAAACTAGCTCAAGAAAGGGATAAGGTATAATGAGGTGGACTGGATATAACTAGCTCAAGATAAGGATAGGGTGTAATGAGGTGGACTGGAGAGAATTATCCCAAGTGAGGGATAGGTGATGTACTATTGTAAATGCGGCAGTTAACTTTCGTGTTTCTAATACCATAAAGTAATTATTAAGTCTGTAGAAATGAAGATATTTTAAAACGTTCATTATATTTACATAAAAAGAAACACATTATAAAATGTTTTCTCAATAACAGAAATGTTCCTATTTTGAAACTCGATTAAATAACGCATATAGAATCTTACAATTCCTCCAAACTTTTTGTTTTAAAGACTCATAAACAAATGCAGAGTCTTTTCAATAAATTATAATAGCTTTCCATAAATGGGATATGGAATCCTCATAGCCAAAACTATATTAATTATAATTTTTTTAGACAATTTTTTCTTTCTTCCTTCTCCAGTTGTTGTTCAGAGAGGAGTGTTTTCTTTGTGTTATTTAAACGTTCAGCTTTCGCAATAAAGTTTCTTACCCAAAGGGCAACTCCAGAATTTCTTTTCCTCTGATTTATCATCACCAAGAAAGGATTCTTTTTCTGAAGACAACTGAACTTATTCGTCCTAGAAGATATCGACGTTTGCCTTTTATTAAAAATCAATCATCATCTTAGGGAAACTAGAAACTTCTGTTAAATGAATACATTTTCAATGATGACATAATTATCAGATACAAAACAAATATAACTTTTATATGAGTGAGAAAAGGGGAGGGCGGGCGGGAAGGAATAGGAAGGAAATCGTAAAGCATTTATTAGTATCGAAATAAAGGATAGAAAGTCGCCTTTCTTAATTATATTAATGGAGATATTACGAGTTTCAGGGAGGTTATTAAAATAAAGTATGCGCGCTTTAATAGCGTACATTATTGTATATTTATTTAATTCAAATTAGGTTATCATGTTAGGTTGTATAGTTTCTAACGGCGGTTTACGAAACATATTTAATACACTTCAAAATAAATTATAAAAGTAAATTATCCATTGGTACTTAAGTATAGAATTCCACGGCAATTGTTGAAACTTACATATCATAGATTTAACCGCTTTATCTTACTGTCCTTGTGTCTGCTTTGACAGAATACATTATATATATATATATATTTAAAGTAAATTTTATGGCTTCGCTATTTCATATATATATAGTTTGTCGATAATCTCTATCTTATGTAATATTATGTATATTTATGAATTAAGTTTAATCATCTTGAATTTATGTTTATTGCCAGACTACAAATTGTCTCTCTATGCCATTTTTAAAATATATAATGTATCTTCATTAACTTTATATTTGACTTAATTAAAATAAAACTATGTTTACTCTTGTGATCCCTTGGTTGTTCTTTACACACGCTTCCGATTATCTGTGGGTGTCACAAGTGAAAAGTGGTATCAGAGCGTGGTTCCACAGTTCGTGGAGTGTGGTTCACGGTTCGTGGTTCCACGTTTTTGTGCACTGTTAGGTTTGAGATGACTGCGGAGTAATCGTGCATTGTTAATATTGTGTACTAATACTTGTATATTCTGTTTCACGCTGTCCGAGACCATGGTTCCACCGCTCAAGCCTGATGCCAAGACTTCGGCAATTATGAAGAAAATTTAGATTTGCAAGCTTAGCCGCGACCAACTGCAGTCTGAGCTCGAGTCCAGGGAGGTCCCGGTACCACCCAACGCGACGGTGGGTGAGTTACGCTATCTTCTATTTGAACTGCTGAGTGAGGTTAGGGAGGCTTCGGTCGGCCTTGGTATGGCCGAGGATGTGAGTGGAAAACCTTTTGCCCCTTCCTACGCTGCTCCGTCCGTGCCTGTAGGTTATTCTAAATGTCAGAGCAAAGTTTTAAATGAGATTCTAGGCCGTATCCCTGTATGTGATGGGCAGAACCATACTGCTCTGTTTAATTTCTTAGTAGAAGTGAATAGGGCTTCATGTCTTAAACTTGTAAACGAACCAGAGTTTCTTACTTTATGTTTGACGAATACGTCCGGCTTTCTTACCGAACTGTTTTCTCAAGGTATTCAGGCCAATTTATCCCTAAGGGTTGTGATAGATCTGGTATTGAACGCGTTGTTGCCCAATAGAATAAAACAGAAGCTATGTAGAGAAGTGGTTCATAGGTTTCAGTCCCCCCATGAATCTTTCAGGAATTTCATCCTTTCCATCACTGAAGCTGCTCGTGTACTTAATACTGAGTTAGAGGAGTCCGAGTTAGTAGACATCATTCTTGAAAACGTGTCACCTTTGACCAGGCGCCATTTTGTTTTCTCCAATAAGCCCACCTCTATACAGGATCTTTACTCCTTGGCGTCGGTCATTGAGGGGACTCTTCTCTCAGAAAAAGAGTACCTGACTGCGCATTCGCCCAAGATGGAAAATCATGCGCGAACGGGTTTGAGTCCCGGAGCAGTCTATACTGCGTTGTCTCTTGACCCCTCCTTACCTGCTGGCCGTAATAGGTCTACTAGTGGGAATAGCTCCATGGGTTTGAATCCCGGAAACCATACACCCCGTGATTTATCCAGAGTTAGGTGTTACCGTTGTAATAGATTGGGGCATGTCCGTAGACAGTGCGCGGAGGGAAACCCCTGAGGCATGCCCGTGGTCGTGGTGCGGTCGCGCCTATATTTTATAAGCCACGCGTTCCGAGTCCGTGCGTTTCCATTTCTATTGGAACCGTAGAGTGTGTTGGACTTCTTGACACCGGGGCCAGTCATTCTTTTGTTAATAATAAATTTCTTGATCTTATTAAGGGTAAAATGAATATTTTGTACGAGTCCATGGAGCCGAAGGCGTATACCGTGGTGAATGGGCAATGTTTGTGGGTTTCTTGTAAAGTTAATCTTCCAGTTAAATTGGGGCTATTTTCATGGAAGTGCTCTTTTTATGTTCTGCCAAACCTTCCTTTTGATGTCATCTTGGGAAATGATTTCTTGTATCAAACCAAGGCCAAGTTGAACCTAGGTGAACAGCGAGTGTCATTTGGTTTTGCGCCTGGAGAATGTATCCCTTTTGTGTCGTGCAAACCCCCTTTGGGTCTGTTTCGCGTTAGTAGCGATAGTGAAGCGATACATGGCGTGGTCAGTCAACTTCCTCATGTCATTACTGATAGGTGGGGGAAGTGTGACATTCTGCCATATGACATCATTGCGCAGGACGACATTCCAGTGTGCTCAGGTCCATATTCCTGTGCACCACCCAAATTTGAAATCTTTAGGGACGTGGTCCTTGACCTCAAGAGGAGAGAATTTACTCGCCCGTCCAAATCCCACTACGCCAGCCCAGCTTTCATCATCCCCCGCAAGGGTAAAGGGTACCGCCTCATTGTAGATTACAGGAAGGTGAACAAAAGATTGTGTTCGATCCCTATCCAATGCCTATCACTGAGTCTGCATTCCAACATCTTGGCAAGGCTAAATTCTATAGTTTGATTGACCTTAATACGAGCTTTCTGCAGTGCGCGTTCTCAGAGCCATCCAAGAAATTCACGGCGTTCGTTACCCCATGGCAGGTCTATGAGTTCAACCGTGTGCCCTTGGGCATAATTTGTGGGGGGCAAGCTTTAAATAGGGTACTATACCATATACTTGCTGATCTGAGGTTTAAATTCGTTTTTAATTACCTGGATGACATTTGCATTTACAGCGACACACTTGAGGATCATTTAGTTCATGTTAAAACAGTTTTGCATCGTCTGCGCTCGACCGGTCTTACCGTTAACCCGGAGAAGGTCACTTGGGCAAAGAAATATATCCCCTACTTAGGCTACATTATCTCCGAGGGGAACCTTCTCGTTGATCTGGAAGGTGTAAAACCGATCCTTGATTTTCCGGCCCCTAAGAACTTAAAAAGTGTGTTGCGTTTCTTAGGTATGTGTGCGTACTACGCCAGGTTCATCCCCATGTTTTCAGAAGTCGCCTGCCTCCTTAACTCTCTTAAGAAAAAAGGGGCAACCTTTGTATAGGGACCGGAACAAAACAATGCCTTTCTCTCTCTCAGGCGGCATCTAGTGTCCCCTCAGTACTGCGCATGCCTGACTTCTTGCTCCCATTTTGGCTGCATGTAGACACGTCCTCAGTAGCGCTCGGCGCTGTACTCTCTTAGTTAACCCCTGACGGTGATAGACCAGTAGAATTCGCTAGTAGAACTTTGAACGCAGCAGAAAGGAAATACAGTATTTATGAGAAAGAATGTCTTGGTTGCGTCTTTGCGGTCGAGAAGTTTTCCGACTACTTAGAATTGAGAAAGTTTGATCTATTCACCGATAACGTAGCTTTATCTTGGATGTGGAACCATCAAAAACAACTGGGCAAGATAGGGCGTTGGGTTTGGAGACTCTCTAGATATAGCTTTACCACCCACCATATTGCCGGGAAGTTAAATGTGGTAGCGGACGCGTTATCACGGATATCTGAAGATTTGGACCCCATTGGGGAACAATCAGAAACTGAACCCCTTTGGGTCATCCACACTATCCCAGAGTCTTTTATATATATTGGTGACCACCAGTCTGAGGACGATTTTTGCAAACAGGTAGTGGAAAGGATAAAAGCTGGAGAGGTCGTAGGTAACTACTGTGTCCGTAAAGATCTCTTGGTAGTCAAGATTAGAGGAAGGACCCGGTATTACGTGCCAGAAAAGCTCAAGCCCATGCTCCTGAGATACTTCCACAACTTTGTGTTCGGTGGGCACTGTGGCATACTTAAAACCAAACGTAAGGTGTCAAAAGAGTATTTTTGGCCTAATTTATCCAGGAATGTCAGAGACTGGGTACGTAGGTGCGAGCCATGCCAGAAGGCAAAGCCATCCCAAAACTCGAAAATCGGTCTTCACTCTGCCGATATCGTGACGCGCCCGTGGGGAAAGGTTTATGTGGATTATGTTGGGCCCCTCACCCACACCTCACTGGGTAACACTGCTGCTTTGATTGCCATGGATGCCTTCTCTAAATTTGTGATTTTAATACCCCTTAGGCATATGAAGGCATCGACCACTGTCAACGCTTTGTCTAGGCGGGTTTGGGCGTTGTTAGGGACGCCTAGGATAATTGTGAGTGATAATGGGCCGTGCTTTAGGTCAAAGGCTTTTGGGGACATGTGTTTCTTATGGGGTATAAAGCACGTGACGACCAGTCCTTACAACCCTTCCCCCAACCATGTGGAACGGTTCAACCGCAATTTAAACGTGGCTCTGACCATATTCCATCACCTTGACCACTCCCACTGGAACCGACACCTTGACTTCCTCAACCTAGCTTTCAACTCGGCCTTCCACGAGTCGATCCGGACAACCCCGGCTTCTATCTTCCTCAACCGGGACTTGAACCATCCCCTTTTGGCCATCTGGGATGTGGATCCGCTCTTGTCGGAGTCCACCCACCACACATTTGAAGAAAAGTGCGAGCGTGCCTTCGTGAACCTCCAGAAATCACAAAGGAAAGTAGCTTCGGCTTATAATCGAGGGCGAGCCCCTGTTTCTTTTAAAGTTGGAGATAATAGTGGTTTGCAAGTGTTTCCCCCAGAGCTCAGCAGCGGACATATCGTCGGCTAAGTTGGCTTTGAAGTGGAACGAGCCATGATTGATCGACAGATTCCTAGCTCCCGTCTCAGTCCTTCTGAGGGAGGTAGCCGACCCAACTTTAACACTACGAGCCCATGTCAGCCACTTAAAGGCAGTGCTACAATGAGTCAGTGCCCTGTCCCCTATTGTTAGTGGTGTAGTGAAGTTAATCGTTCGTTATAGTTTGTCTGGGCACATTATTCGTTTTGTGTTTTTTGTCAATTTAGTATTAAAGGGGGGGGGGCCTCCCGATAACGTTGACTTTATAGGACAGTGTTGTGTGTTTAATATTATATTGCTTAACTGTGGCGCCTGGAACTTGCTAACAATCAAGAGTGCGCGTGTGCGTCAGCCGAATACAAAGACACCCCAGGAGATATACCTTAAAAAAAAATTTTCGCGGGTTGGGTGCACCCGATTGGGCTCAAGTACAATGGACCATGCAAGGATGATTATGAACTTTGTATTGTGGGATATGTTTTATATTTTCTGTTTTTTTTTCTAAGAGAGGTCTTCCCCTTCCTACTTCCCCCCTCCTTCTCTGCGACTCTGCGACTCTGCGAAGTAAGTGTTGGACCGATCTTGGGCTGGACAAAGAAGACCGGGAGTTACATAGAAGATATGGGCTGGCTGCGATGGGTCATCTGGGACAGTGATGGCAGGAGTGTCGTGTGGCACGGTTGGTGTGCTCCAACAAGGCAGGGAGAGAGTAAGCGATCGAATACAATGGGATGCCGTGGAGATTAATGATTTGCCGACCGGATCAAGATCAGAGGGCCTCTGGTGAGGGCTCAGGTCTTCTCTCCACCCAAATATTTCAAGACTGAAGATGACGGGGATGGCGCCTCCTTGTCGTTCCTCTCAAGTCTTCCTCCCCTACGGAGGTGGGGGGGGCGTATTGTAACGATGTTACAACCAATAACAACATCTAACGCATACCACCTAGTTATACGGAATTACAAGACTCACCACCACTGGCCTGGCTTCTCTCCGTCTGATGGAGCACTAACACAAACTAAGACATCCTCTCCCGTGGCTTGAACAATTTTGACTGAAACGAGACGCTGGTCAGCGCCTCGCTCGTCATCGAAGCCCGGCCCACAACAAACAAGGACTTAGCTTGACCAAGATCGTTTCCGGTTCCACCATCTGGGATGTTCTGTAAACTTCGGGTAGTTACTGGACTGGCCGCTAAGCTTCGAGAGCGCTAGTCTTCTCCCTTCCTTTTGTTCTTTGTTTCCACCCTGCTTTCCCCCTCCTCTGAGAATATGTGTAGTCTGTATCTACTATATAATAGCTTGTATTGTTTACCTCGACACTCATTATACCACTGGCTTGCATAAAGGTGAGGGCGCCGATATAAACTAGGGCTAGAAAACTCTATTCAAAATTTCTGTTCGGATATAAATAATGGGGAGGGATACTTTTCAAAATTATTGTTTGGGCTTTCTTTATTATAACCATATTTCATAGATGGGTTTTCTGGTAGGGTTTGACGCGGGTGAACCGCGAGTCAATTATATGTGATTGTTTTTAAGGGGAATTCATGATTTACGTTAGTACTGTCTGTGTACTTGTGTCGCGCTCTCATCTCCACTTAGTTCAGCTAAGTGATTACATCGATATTTTTACGAGTTTCAGGGAAGTTATTAAAATAAAGTATGCGTGCTTTAATAGCGTAAATTATTGTATATTTATTTAATTCAAATTAGGTTATCATGTTAGGTTGTATAGTTTCTAACGGTGGTTTAACGAAACATATTTATAAACTTCAAAGTAAATTATCCATTGTTACTTAAGCGTAGAATTACATGGAAATTGTTGAAACTTATATATCATAGATTTAACCGCTTTATCTTACTGTCCTTGTGTCTGGTTTGATAGAATACATTATTTATTATATATATATATATATATTTAAAGTAAATTTTATGGCTTCGCTATTTCATATATATATAGTTTGTAGATAATCTCTATCTTATGTAATATTATGTATATTTATGATTAAGTTTAATCATCTTGGATTTATGTTTATTGCCAGACTACAAATTGGCTCATCTATGTCATTTTAAAAATACCATAATGTATCTTTATTACCTTTATATCTGACTTAATTAAAATAAAACTATGTTTACTCTTGTGATCCCTTGGTTGTTCTTCACACACGCTTCCGATTATCTGTGGGTGTCACAGGGAGTGTTTAAATTGTAACAATCATAATTTTCGAGCGTTCCAAAGTTTTGTTGAGTATCTTATATTGGGCCTCGAAGCACATGTGGAATGTTAATTTGATTGGTAATAAATTGTTCTAAGAAAGGAGTAAAATAATTTTTTTTAAAGCAATAAATGGACTAAGATATAGGAATGAGCATATCACGAGAAAGATCATTTGCATGGTATAAGGTATAGAGAATGTAAGATACAGTAATATAATGAATTATCAATGAATACAATAAATGGTTTAGTTATCTAACTATATATATATGAATTTCTTAAAATCTCATAGTGTTACAATAGCAATATCAATTTTATATATATATATATATACACAGTACTACGTATTGAGCTAATGTTAAAATAAGTAATAGTCAATGTCATAGAAAGCTAATATTTTAGAGGGGGTCCACAAAAAAGTTAACGTAATATGTCGGTATCATATATATATATATATCATATATGTGTGTGGGGGGGGGGG
>CABFOW010005130.1:32108-46416 GCA_902141385.1 Timema californicum
GGGGTTAGCTTAGTAAAAAAAAAGAGGTTTGGAGGAGCTTTGACCCCAAAGATAAAATAAATGGGGGGAGGGGGGCTTGGGGACCCTAGGTGAATGTTTAAAAATAGGAATCTCCAAGATGATATCTGCCCTTATCTGAAACATTAAAACAAAATTATACTTCTCTCTAAACTATTTAGAGTGGTCCTTTCATCAGATTTTTTATTTTATTTTAATGTTCCTATAAGCTATTTAGAGTGGTCTTTGTCTGGAATTTATTGGAATATTAGATGTCTATTATAATATGAGCCAATTGAAGTGGTCTTCTCCCGTCAAATATTTGAAAATTGGATGACTCTAGGAACCATTTGGAGTGGCTCTCGCTTGGAAATGTTTAGCAAATTAAATGTCTCTGAAAGCAATTTAGAGTTTGATCCAAGACGATTTTTCAGCTTAATATTCGACACAGAGTATAACCTGAATGGGTAGTAAGACGTGGTGCCTAAAAAAATGTCAATGATATCAAAGGGGAGTGAAATAAATCTAAAGAGCGACAGGTGTATTCCAATTGTTAGGAGAGGGGGACAAATTATTTTTCAAGGGGAGAAGGGCTTCCCTCATTCCATCTCAAGTTATTCCAACATCACAATTATTATTTTTTTAAATCGTTGGTCACTTTTATAAAACAAAAGCACTGAAAGAAAATTAATCCATAACTTAACACTGAAAATGTCATGCCCATAGTAAAATACTTGAATTAAAATTAAAATTGATTCATTACCCGACTCTCTTCCCGATACAAATTTAATTTAAGCATAAAATTAATATACTCCGCGAAAATTCTTAACAATAAGAAATGACGGACAAGACTACCGAACCAATGATTCCCTTGTGACAAATGCCATTTAAGTTCCTCCTGAAAAAATGTCAGATTTTTGGCTGGACATGCACTGGGTAGCTATTTTATTGCCAATCAATTATATCTTATTTCATATTTAATCTAATTTTTTTTTTAATCTTGTGAATTTGGATCTTGGACCCACACCCCTTGAAATCCCGGGCCCGGTACCATGTTTCCAATAGCCCCCCACTCCCCTTCTCGTTGCGGGCCACCTACCATTGCTTATCAAACTATTAGTCTATCCTATTATTATTAGATGTTCTGTCTTACGACAGCTCCATTCCTTTTGTCAGTGAGCTTAGACCTCCAATGTGCCCTGTCCTCTGCCTCCTCCTTCAGCTCCCAGAACTGGCGTCTTTCCTTCAAGTCATCCAATAGTTGAATCCTCCTTCCTAAGTTCCACTTTCCCTCAACCTTTCCCTGTATGCCGTAGTGCAGAAGACAGTTCCTCCTAAGGATGTGTCCAATCCAGTTTGCTTTGCACCGAAGAATCACATCCAAAATGGATTTATTCTCATCCACTCTTCCCAGGACCTCCTCAGTTATCGCCCTGTCTGTCTACATGATCTTCTAAGGTCTTCTCCAGCACATTTCAAAGTTCTCCAACTATTTCTTTTCCGTCTTCCTAAGAACCCAAGTTTCTGCTCCATACAGCGCGATGTTACATATGTAGCATTTCATCAGTTTCTTTTTCAGTTCCAAACTCAACTACACTTTAGTAGAAACAGGAAAAGGTCGGTATCTTGCAATGTAAACGGAGGATACATTACTACATATACATATACAAGTTTCCTACAATTTGCAAGCTACATTATTCTTATCTTTACAGTGCATACCAACCAACTTTAAAAAAAAAACATGTTTGGAAAATCAGTACTACTAAACACATTGCTTTTTATATACATGTGCTGTGTGGCTGTGGAAATGTTTCCCCTCCGTGGAAGAGATATTTGCGCGATTCGGGATCGGGAGGCAGACAGCCCCTTTTGATGCCAACTCCCCTTCCCTCCTTGGAGCATCTCTGATCACAAGAATCGAGCTGTTATTCTTAGCGGGCCTTTTTACCACCAGTGGGGGATTTTCGATATTTATTTGATATCGTTTGTTATTTATAATACATTAGGGAAAATTGACTACATATAGTTGTTTGAAATACTGCTACCCACAGTTTAAAGGTTATGAAAGGCAAATAAATGTTTAAAATTAGATATAGTATTTAAAATCAAGAATTTTTGAGGGCTACCAAGGTTACCGAGTTATTACCAATCAGATGTAGCACTTAGGTTAAATATTGACATTGAATATTGAATTTATGCTCGACTATTCTAGTGCACTAGATACATTATTTGGTATCGGTAATATATTTTCTACTTGAAAACTGTGACAATGCATTTCAACTTCAACGTAACATAAGAGAAAATAAAATAAATTTTAATAATATGAGGTGTTAATTCTTAAAATCCTCTTCAATTTAATTTGTAATCAAATCAAATGTGAAAATGAAGAGTGTCTGCTTAAGCGCGTTTTTAAAGCAAATAAAGGTGAGGTCAAATAATATGTATTATTCGCGTGAGGGGAAAGTTAAAAGTGTATATTTAAAAAAACAAAAAAATATGAAAGACTAATATTATGGGTTTCATTCAAACCTAAAATGGTGGAATTGATTATATGTATTATTATTATCATGGATTATTATAGATATATTTATATAAACGTCTATGTATACATATATATGTATAACTTTAGGAGGAAGGTTTTTATTTTAAGCGAAAGCGCTTTGCTTGGAATGAGTTTGAATCAGGGTGAACAAAGGAAAACGAGGTGCCACCATCTTGGGAAACGAATCAAGTAAGCACACACATAAGTTTTAGTTAGGAATTACAAGTTTACGAGATAAATCTAAGTAAACCCCCGGGATAACAAAACTTTATGTCTAGTAAAAGAACCAGTGGCATAGCTATCATTATTAAGGAATGTCTGAAATGCTAGTTACAATCGTCTTACCTTTTATATCTTGAATTAGATCTTGCCAAAGGTTTAGTTAATTATCGATTTTTGTTCACATGACATACCAAATTTATAATGGCACACTATTTAAGGTAAGCTATATTCATCAACTCTTCTCCTTCCATTTTAAAACTGGGAGAGAAACTAAATATCTTTTAAATAATTTGAGCACACACGTTACACTAAACATGGTCTTCAGAGTCAAAGTTAATAGGTAGTAAAATAACGATCATTATTAGAATGGTTCAAAATGCCCAAACTAGAAATCCACAAGATGTATCAAGAAAATACTATGATTTTAAAAATATATATGGTATATACAAACAAACACACACATATATACATATATACATATCCATACTTATATACATATATATATATATATACAAGCCCCACTTCGGTGGCCGCATGGTCTAAGACGCTTCTCTCGCAAAATACTATAATCCCGATGATGGAGATGTTTTTTTATAAATGGTTTTCCACTCTCCATTCAAATGTGGGTACACTTACTATAAATTCAACCTTCCCCATTCCTAACCAAATAGTGTTGTTAGTACTTAGCGTATAGCTGGTAGGTGGCTGCAGTGCTATATAGCTATGCTGTTCTGTACTGTACTGTACTGTTAATGGGTATTAAAACGCAGCGTTAAAAATAATTGTACCTTACTGTACGTGTTAAGCAGTGGTGTATTCTCTGGGTATGCTGGTCCTGCGCCACATACCCAAAATTATATGGACTAGTTTTTTGTTTAATTCAATGCTGTCTGTGTGAACTGTGTAATCACTAATGTTTAAATTGTTAATAAATATACATGTAATGAACTATTACTTTTAAAACTAACAATTGTTTATATTCCAAGAATACTGTGTTTTAAGTAATTCTTCTTCCAAAAGGTTCTACTTAGCACAATAGGAAACCCAGGGCTTGCTACTTGAAAACCGCAAGGCAAGCTAGGGAGGCTCTAATGACCTTGCCCAATGTCTAGGGGGTGGCAACACAATCCTTTCCACTCGCCGATAAGTAATTGGCCAATGAGCTAAGGTTTTCACAATACAGGTCATGCTGTTCCTGTGAAGCAAGCTAAGCATTGTGCCAACTTTTGGAAAAAGATACAAGATCACAATGTTTACTTATTAAGCTAATTTAGTATAGTTTAAGTAAAGATACATACAATAAATATATAATTAATTGTAAAATAATAGTTAGTATATGTAACAAGGTTTAAATTATACACTAATTAAATACATTGATTTATGTTTAGGTATTCTAGTCACATGTATTATCATGTATGTGGCAAACACATTTAACCATTCTTTCAAATTTAGGCATTTCAGCACTAATAGAGGGGTTGAAGGGGAGGGGGAGGGGGGGTAAGGCGGATGACGAGGCTACTTTAACCGTTGTTGACGGTAATTCTGTTTTTCTTTGGTAGAAAGGATCGTGGCGTTTTAATAGTGTTCTTTTAGTTTTTGCTTTACATTAATGACTTATTAGTCATTGTGATTTTATATAATAATACATCAAAGAATCCCAAAATTCAGGAGTGTGAGTTCACCATTTCAAGATGATTTAGTAGGAAAAGGTAAAATAAAATATATTTTCTTATAATTTACTTACTCAGTGGCGCACCCAGCCATTTAATTTGGGGGGAGGCATTCAATCAAGGCTGTAGGTAGCAAGAATGACATTTTGATGGAGAGAGCAGGTTTGGGGCAGCACAGCCTCTTAAGCCCTGAAGGCCGAGAATATTTATGAATAATAAATGCTTTTATAAATAATTTTGAGTTGTTTTATAGTAATTAATTAATTTAAATAATACAAATGGTGTCGAAGCTATTATTTATGATTTTTTTAATTGTTAATTTTGTGTGTAACGGTAAACATATTGAATATTAGGCTTAAGTCTGAAGCCTGGTCTTAAAATGTAGCATATACATTCGACACATCTTCAATGTTAGTTATAATTAATATTGTTTAAATGTCTATAAACATTATTTGTGGTGTTAGGGAAAGAGGGGGAAGGGGGTCAAATACCCGGTTTTCCCCTCTCCCCCTTGGGTGTACCACTGCTTACAGCAAAAGATAGACCTATGTGTACATATCTTAGCAATAAATCAATGACGTAGCGATAGAGTATTAATAGTCCGAAATAATATCCCCTATGTTAGTCAGAGTTTACGCATCTAAATAACTTCTGGAGCATACATCCTCAAGTTGGGAGACTCGTTTGTTTCCAAGCAGCATTGTGTGAGATAAGCTTGGCTTTATAAAATAGTTTTAATTGCAACGTGAGCTGGGCAATCCTCCTGATTCCCTCTCGCCAAGATCTGATGGACGCTTGATCGATGTATCACTTCATTTTACTCTCATTATGATTATTTGCTTTTAGTATTGCTGTGTGCTTTTAATTACACTAAGCTAATTGAATAGGATCTGTTTCTCTTATGGATTCTGAAATGTGCTCATACCACTCTTAGCCACGACATTAATATTTACTTACATTTCTAACCATATAGATATCATTACAATTTGAGGACCACCTTTGTGGTCTAGTGGTCATAGGTTCTGGCTACGGACTCAGTAGTGGCTCTGGTATATAAAGCCGAACTTAATGGCTGGAGTCATCGTTGTGCTGACCACATGACACCCTCTATCGGCAAGAGTTGGCACTAATTCATCAAACAGTTTGGTAGCCACTCGGTAGGTATAGTCTGAATGCGGGCTGACACCATGGAGTTACTTTTATTACATTTTGAGTGGATGGTAATCATCGTTATTGATAAATAAAAGAAGAGAGAATATGGGAGTGGAAGAGGGGGGCGGGGGCTCAAAATTTCCTAAGATAGCATACGGTTAAGAAGAAATAATAAATGTTCGAGAACCAATGTTCTATATGGACACATCTTCAAATATATACCTTGAAATAATCCCTTGACGTTCTTGGTTAACGGTGGTTGAGGTTCCTCGGCCCCCAAATCTCCTCTGCAACTTTTAGAGTACAGCATAACTATTAATTTTTCTCAGAATACGCCACTGGTATTAAATAGTTTTTACTGAAGGCGGGTAGACTTTTTTTAAGTCAGGTATTAGGACATGTGCGTGCCTGATTATCTTTGTAGAAATCTTTTCTCTTGTACCAACATCTACCTTTTTTTCCTCCAAAACTTCCCAAAGCCCTCTTCTTGGAAGACTCCTTGACAAGAGTTTAAAACTCAAGGTTGCTAAGCATAAAAACTTTATTAAAACTGTGAATAGAATATTAATTGTATACATTTAATAAACTAACATTTATAATTTGAAGATATTTATATTATATTATTTACGATATAACTTTTTATATAAACACAAATACAATTGGAAAATTCTGTTGAGACTAGCTTCTTCTCGAGATTAATAGTGGTCCCTCTGGATTAGGGATATAAGGGTGACAATATAAAGGCGTAATGACAGAAAAAATATATTTGCCACAAAGTGAGGCGAATCTCAAAAGGGGTAGAGAAATTAATAAATACAATTTTCTCAGAGCAACAAGCATTTATGTAAGTTTTATTCATTCGGGGGTTGTTTTTAAACTTACAGTAGTATATAAACCTGTGGTATCTATTTTTATTAAACTATCCAATAGAAGGTTTGGGGAGATAATCTTATAGTCTACCCTGACGCAACGCCCTTGAAAATAACTCTCAAAATAAAACATATTTAGTTATTTACTTGTCCCAAAGTGTTATAACTTCTTTTTATGATCTTTCTTCTATCGTTTCTATTTCTAAATCCATTCCCCGGCTGTATCCGGTTAAACTGTCAGAACGGTGTTCGTTGCACATACATTTGGAACTATTCAAAGAAAAAAAACCTTTGCCAGAAGAACTACACAAAGTTTCATAGTCTCATAAGTTGGCCACTAGTACAACGCTTAACTTTTTTGATCCACAGTTTTATATAGTATTTTTTTTATTTAGGAGGTGGATTATTTAAACTGGGGTGTTTTATTTATAGCGCATCAATGAGTCCAAACTGTTTAGAATCCTTAAGGGAAAAATTTTCATGGTTTACAATTTGAAATTTAACACATTATTTGTCTGAAATTTTAGCTATATAACTAGGCATAGATGTATTGATTTATTTGAAAGTTTATGTAAATTAAGATAGTGGATCTCTTTTGTTGGATTAATTTATTTTTGTGAGATTACTTAGCTCAAACCTACTACCCAATTTAAGCACTTTAAGACCTCTGAATGTACTGTCAATAGATCCAACTTGCTCTATGTATTACTGTCCAGGATCTCCACACATTTAAACTAATAGGGTCATAAAGTTCAAATTTAAAATAATTTTACTTGAATTTGCAAGAAAAGATAATTATAATTTTTTAGTTTATAAAATACAGCTCAATACAACGGGACTCGAGCCTTGACCTCCTTGACTCAGAAACCATACTAGGATGAGACTGTCACCCGCACTAACTTATTATTATTAGATTTAGCACCGCGTCTTACTACCCTTTTGGGTTATACGCACTTACGCTAATGTTTAATGATAGGGTGATTGTGAGATGAAAGGAGGACCTACAATTTAACGTGGGATCCGAACCACGGTGAAGGCCTAGCACTCCACACATTCACAAGTCGTTATTAATACACGTTTTACCAGGGTGAAGGAAGTGGTTTGAAAATCAGATAAATCTGTGCCGGGACCAAGGATAGAGCCCCGGACCCCCAGCACAGAAGTCTGACACCTTACCCTTAGACCACCAGGTCACCCCGCACTAACTTAAAATTGTAAAAATGTAGTACTATAAAAATTAACAACTTTTAGTGAAATATATATTTAAAAAAAATTGTTTCTGAGTTATAAGCCAAAATATAGCAGTACCAGTGTGGTAAGGACAGAGGTGTGGTAATCTTAAAGAAGTGATGACAGCTTGAAAAAAAATATCTACAAAGTGAGGCAAGTCTCAATTGAGAACGGAAATAAATAATATTGTCTTAGGGCCAGTTTCATAGTTAAATTTAGTACGCCTCAAGTGCGGCGCCACACTAAGTACATGACAACACCTACCTAAACTCGAGTGGAATGGGCCGTTCTCGCATAAGAAACTGGCCCATTCCATTCGGGTTTAGGTAGGTGACGTCTTGTATTTAGTGTAGCGCCGCACTTGAGGCGTACTAAATTTGACTATGAAACTGGCCCTTAGGTCAAGAAGCATGTATTCACGCTTTATCACAATGGGAGTGGTTTTTAAACTTACAATAGTATTCGAGCCTTTTTCTTAACTGTCCTTTAGAAGGTTTGGGGAGACTTTAATATCATAGTCTACCCTGACGCTGCGTCCCTGCTGTTGACTGGAATGAGAACAAAACTATTTTGTATAGCCCTATACATGCATTTATTTAGACATAGTGTCATATCTTGCAACCTTAGGTAAACTAGAGCGTGTCAGAATGACGTAAGCCTAAGAATTCACACTGTCAACTCTTCTGACTCAGCAATCGAACATTTAGACTAGAAAAAACATAGTTTGTTTTGCTAATTAGCGTAACCCAGAGTTTTGTCAAACCTATCTTAGGGAAAACACCCCTAGTTTGTTTTTGGGTGTATAACAGTGAGTTTCGGACCTTAAGAGAGAGAAAATAGGGGGAGGGGGTGGGTTGTGATGACAGAAATACGCCAGTTGCTTGTGGGGCTAGTCCAAAGTGCTCTACACAATCAGCTATCAAGTCTAACCAGCTTGTGGGGAGAATATCCTACAGCTTGATTCTCTGTTCTGGACGGTTGGGTGTTCCAACACCAGCTAGATTTATAGCAACGAAGATAGATCAGGGCACGCACCGCTGAGAAAGGACATTGATGGAACGAGTCCCTTTTCAAATTCTTTTAATTACTTCCAAATCCTACATCACATCACCCACTAGTAGCGTAATTAATCTATTTCAAAAATTAAGATCAAATAGAACCCTACAGTTATTTGCCATCAAGCCATCCTGACAGGTAGGCTCACGGGTAGGGGGGGTAGCGACAATAGTTGGAATTCTCCACCTTGAAAAGTCCAAAGAGCCACATATTTTGGTAGATTATAAAGAGCGAAATTCCCGGGAAACAAAAGTAAATTGGTATAGGAGCGTAGAATGGATCTTTTTGAATCGAATGTTGTAATTTAATAGGGGGTTCACAACACATCAAGCTGTCATTTGTATTTTATTCTCCCCTGTTTGTTTTCCTACAGTCGAACATCCACACCCAGGAACATTTTACATTCACTTGGATTTTGGCGTTTATGAATTTCTACTAGATTGTTTTTGTGCTTTAACCTTTTAGATCCAAGCTAAGTATGCTAGCTGTTCAACTTGAAATTTAGTCTTATTAAAGGCCTTTTCAAATTGTAACCTAAAAAGGTTCTTTAGAAAAATAAATAATAACTCAACGTTGATATGAAGTGCAAGTCTACAATTGAGCTAGATCGCTCAAGCTTTCACCTAGCGATCTCAAATCCGTAGTTACGATTCTTGTCAAGTTCAAAGGCGTTTAGTTCTCAAACGGGGATTGGTTTAACGAGATAAACTAAATTGTGGCAAAGAGGATCAAGGTTATGGCCAACAACTGATGAATTTCGATCAACTGGTAGATCTCGTGATACTGTTCAGTCGATCACGTAAGAAAATTACATTTTTATTAAAATATGAACTTTGAGTCTTCTAAACTCGCAAATATACAGATAGTACTTTCAAAAAATATTCTAGTGTGACCAAAATTACATTGATTCGTTATAATCGGTAATGTTCTTACTTTAATATGCCTTCCTCATCTATTAACCAATTGTGTAAATATGCGGAAAAACTGAACGGGTAGTAAGACGTGGTGCAACTAAGAAAAATAATAATGAAAAACACTGGCATTAACACGCACAATAAAGATTTTGGCTCAAAATCGCAAATGGGAGAAAAGGTCAATAAAAAAACAGCATTGTATGCGAAGAGAGTACCTCGAGAATAGTGAAGCGGAGGCTATGTATTCTGAACGCACACACTGTGCAACAGTAACGCTTCTGGCGGGAAGTCATAAAACTAAGAGTGTGTATGCTCGCTTTGTTATAGTCCTCTGTTCTTGTTTTTATGTTTGTGAACACACACAGAAACTGTCGGCCGGTACAGAAGTGACAGCTCATGTTTCTAGACGTGTGTCTGTAAGGCTTGTGCAAAATACAGTCAATGCGCGCAGCATCTAGCTTTCATGAATACTCGTGTGCATCCAACATCCAATGTTAATGCAGTACGGGAATGCTTAGTATCAACCTAGTGTTCGTGGCATGTTTTGAGTGGGTTACGATGCTTGATGAAAAGTTATATTTACTTTTTAATGTGATTACATTGACAATAGGAAACTGCAAGATTCAAATAGAAATATAGGATCTCAACATGATAAAAAAAACCTGTTAATTTACTGTTTAGGTTCATTTTAGTTTTCTAACCGACAATTGATTGCTGATTTAGTTTGTTGCAGTTTCGTGCTTGTACGAGGGGCCACCTCAGGACACAAAAGTTCGTGAGTTAAAACCCAGCCGGGGGTCGACGGATTTTTCCTAAGCGGTAAAAATCATTAGCACAATTTCCCTCGGAGGGGAAGTAAAGCCGTCGGTCCCATGTCGATTATGGCATGTAAGAGACCCCTGGAAGGTATGTGAATAAACTTTTCCCGGTAAAAATTGGTAAGCCCTTTCGCTCTCACTCAAATAAGCTCTCCTGTGCTGATATAATTAATCGTTTGAGAAAGTGTACATTAAATTCCTCAAATAAAAGAAAAATTAAATACCAAAATACCTGCAGGGATTGTTGATTAATTTTAAGACATTTTAGTCGCATTCGTAAAGTACCTAATTATGTAGGCAATTATATATTGGTTAAATTAAGAGCATTTGGTGTGTCGGTAAGGAGGCTAGGATTAAAATTCCAACTAGGAGCGCTGAGGGTGATTTTACTTAAACGGTTTCCCCCTTCTCCTTCCAAACCAACAATGGGTCATTTCCTTTAAATTATACCTACGCACCCACCTCAGTGGCGTAGTTGGCTAACGCGCTAGTCGTGTTTAGCTCGACTGCTGAGGACGGGGAGATTGAGGTTCGAATCTCGGTCGGGTGAACTGGAGGAGGTTTTTACTAAAAGGTTTTCCACTCTCTCTCTCTCCACGCAAATGCGGGTTCACTTCCTCTAACTCAACCTTCCCAATTCCTAATCCATTAGCGTAATTAGTACTTAAAGCGTACAACCCGAACGGGTAGTAAGACGCGGTGCTAAATAATAATAATAATAATAATAATAATATACCTACGCCACGATTGTAATTTAATGTGTATAGCCCGGACGAGTAGATATTTTCGGTGAAAATAATAATATCAAAACCAGGATATTAACACTTGTAAGCTTGTAGATCGCGATTCAGGTCAAAGCCTGCACAATTTTGGAAACCACAGGGTTAAAGGGAATCACCTAAACGCTGCATTTAAATTTATTTTTTATGATGCGTATATCTAATGTTTACCAGACCCTTGATTCGAATTGGAGCTAGTTTTTTTTTCTTCTTCTCAGAGTTGAACATTTTGCGAGCTCTTGAGTACAATGAGATCTATGTGGGACGTGCCCAGGGCTATGGGTCATGACCCATTTTATTTCTTTTTGTCTCTCGTTCTTACATAGACGGAATGACATCTAACTGCTTGAAATGTAATAAACTTTGTGGTATTGTTAGTGGCAATTCATGGAATGTGGTTACTTTTGGAAGGAAATTAATTTAACAATAAAGGAATGTAAGTATATAGTACAAAAAAAAAGTTTTAATATCCATTATTGAATTAGTCTGTCACTTTGTGGTACAAGCTTGTAGTCAATAATTTCTTAAAATGTCTTCAACAGGAAAATGTATCGTGGTTGCATGGTCTAAGGCATTACTCTCATAAGAGACTAGACTACCAATGATGGGGAGATAAGGTTTAAATCCCAGTGAAGTACATTGAGGGTGGTTTTCCCTGATTTATTTTCCACTCTCCCTCCAGGAAAATGGGTTAAAAGGTCCTCTTAATTAATAAGCACATATGTATATAGCAAGTGTTTCTGCAACACAAACTGTGACGTATGTTCACTGCTTACGCCCGGTTTTTATGAACACTACTTCTCTTCCTGATCAATTATAATAATGTTATACAGTTTACCACGTTTTGTAAAGAAAAAAAAGTACAAAAGTAGTAGTCCAGTCTCAATGCAGTTAGTGCTTTTTGAGTTTACTGGCTAAAAACAAACAGACAAACAAAACAACATTATAAAAGTTGATTATTTGCTATTAATATCAATATAGTACCCAGAGAAAAAGAAAACTCCACAAAAATTTGAATGCGCAGATAAACCTTATAATATATAGATTTATGATATGAGAAACAAAAATAAAGTAAATTGAAAAGCTGTTCTATAGTAAGCGCCATATCAGGCAAAATAAAATAGTAATGTTGGTTTAGTACCAAGAAACAAAACTAAATAAAACTAATTCACACCCAATATTATATATTTACTAAAAACATACTTTGTGGCTTCGGAACTCTTAGCTATGAATAGTAAAGACAAAAGACAAAAATGTTCACAGCTCTTCATGTTTGTTTGTATTCCAAAACACTCTTCGCCAAGAAAAGTTATCTTTGGTTTATTGATATTTCCAAACCCCTCTTTGCCAATGAGACTTTCAAGAAGATTTAAACAGTAAATGTTAATATATTTTAATGATTAGAAATTTAGGACAAAATATAATCACACTAAAGGTCATTTTACTCGACATGGACTCGCTCACTGATGAGATAGCGTGATGGTATATACAATAGACCCTCCCACATCCGAATATCCGTCTCTTCGGCATAGCCAACCATCCCGTTTAGGGACTTGAATTTGATATGACTCTTCAGTTAATAGAACAGCAGCCCACTTCAGTGCCCACGCACATTTTGTGGCTAAAGAAGTGGAGAGACTTAACAGCCAAGGCTAGTATATAGTTTTTAAAACAGAAAAAATATTACAAACTTTTTTTTCTCTATAAATATATCTATATTTTCTGATCAAATATTTCGTTTTGTGTTGCCTTAGTTAAATTATAGACAAAGGTGAAAGATAAACATTTTAATATTTTTAGAAAACCATAACACTTCATATTTTTACTTGTTTTTTGGTAAAGTTTTTTTTACTCCTCTTATCATCCGACCTTTTTTTGTATTATGACCATGTCTCACTTCCATTAGTGACGGATAATCGGGGGCCTACTGTAGCTTACCCTTTATTCGGAAAAATAAGGAGTACAACAGAGGAAGTTCCGTCTGGATCCTATGAGTAATTTTTGAATTTACTGACAGAAATAAAACTGTATCAAAGGCAAAGATTTTGAGTTTTATTTTATGTATAAACTTACTTTAATATTTTACATTGAATTATATATATAATATATATATAATTACAATTATGTATTTTAATATATATTTGAAATTAAGATTTAAAATATATCATGACAAATATAATAATATAAAAGGGTGTTTTAATATATAATGTAACAAGATCTTTCATGGGTGTTCATTTGTCTTGTTACCTTGTTGAAATTTCCTCATTTACGAACATTATAAAATTACAAAAGAGAACAATTTATTTCACTTTTGTACTATTGCCAAATATATTAGGTGTCTTTACAAATTTGAAAAACATGTAGTAGTTTGGATTGTAATGTAATTTAAATAATTAGAACAACATTAGTTAAAGGTTTGCAAAGAGTAAAGGTATATCATCTTAAGAATTATGCCATTTTTTTATCGTTATCACAGTATTACGGCTTTTATTTTTTGACAAAGAACAAATTGTATTAAATATTTCATCTTATTCCAAGATAATAACCTTTGTTCATGAAACTTAAGACATTTGCCTCACATATGCCTAAGGTACTGAAAAACTTGCTAATAATTTTAAATTTAAATCACCTGACTTGACCTATTGAATGAAAAAAACTTTTGATCAGCTACCATATTGAAAGAGATAGTCTGATTGTAAAACCAAGTAAACATTGTTCGGATAAGTTTAAAAAATGGTCATTGCCAAATTTCCTTAAAAATGGTCAACGAATTTGGCAATAATCGTGGACCAATCCAAAATACAGATTAAATTTGAGTGGTTGCCATCTTAAAACGAAGAATCCGATCAAATAAAGAAGTACACTTTGTTTACCCTACCTACAAATTACACTATGGACTTAGTATAGAAGCCACGCCATAGTGGAAACGTACAAGGTAAGCTAGATGACTTTCATGATAAACAAAGTGTAAATATGTTGTTAAGGCTGCATTAGGGTAAGACTGTTGGGCTGAGAAAAGAGCCAAAATAACCCTTACTTTGCTACATTTTTCCGGGATT
>CABFOW010005131.1:1745-19247 GCA_902141385.1 Timema californicum
TAATAATAATAATAATAATAATAATAATAATAATAATAATAATAATAATAATAATAAGCATGTGAACTAAATAACGGGTTCTGGTTTTCTGGTTACAGTGAGGTTAAGTTTAGAATTCCAGATAGCTGCAATGTCACTGTGTTTCCTAAATGGTTTTTCCACTTATCCTCCACGCAAATGTGGTTTACATTTAATTTAAATTCTATCTTTATCTCCAGCTACTCAATAAGCGTTATTAAATGTGGATAACCCAAGTGGGTGATAAGACTTGGTTGGAAAAATTGTATGAAGGACCTATTATGTAGGCCTATATTGATGCAAAAAGCTAAAAGTTTATTAAATAAAGTTTTGTGCCAGCCATATTAAATATGTAAGAAAATGTTTAAAAAAATTTGAGATTATTTATTCCCTTTATAAGAGTCACAAATAAAAATCAATCATTTTATGACTATAACCTATAAAGGTTAACCATGATTATTTTAAATCTTCTTTGGATATGACAATACATTTTTTCGTACTAGGTATTTCGTGGCCGGGTTTCACAGAAATTATGGTTAAAATAGATCGCAAGAAATAGATTCAAACAAATAACTTTTTTTTTTTGTGTTGGGTCACATGATTCGTAGATTTTTCTGGCCTAAAACATATTCGAATTTTTAATTTAGATTCCTTTAATTGATATAATTTGCAAAAATTTCTTCGAAAATATTACAAAATATTCGCTCTTATTAACAATACTAATTTTTAAGTTAATAATAATAATTAAGTTAACTAATATTCAAAACTAATACTTTATTAAAACTTAATTTTCATTGGAAATTTGTGGCGTTTCCCCTGCCCCCCAAATGCCTTAGATGCACTCAGCTTTCTAGATTTATGCCAAACATAAAAATAGTAAAGTAGCAATAATTTATGCAATGAGTGGTTTGAGCTTCGTTTAGATATTTTTATAATTAAATATTTTAGTAACGTAATTCAGGGCCCGATCTAACTACTATTTGTAGCCCAATAAATATGTCTTCCAGGAATTATTTACTATACTATTAATAGCTAGTAAACACATATACGCTTTCCCCCTAAGAAACAATTATAGGCCTACAACTTTATTTATCATGTAAAACACTCGCCAAATATCCAATTTGAACAAAATCGCTAAAACATTTTTTTTAAATTGGATTTTCAAAAATCATTTGTCAGTAAACTACCCTAATTTAAGGGCTTAGATCAAAATTTAAAAAACGCCTCAAGGTATAACCATAATATAATCCAATATCTAGGTGACCTGGTGGTCTAGGGTTAAGGTGTCAGACTTCTATGCTGGCGGCCGGGGTTCAATCCTCGGTCCCGGCAAAGCTTTATCTGATTACCAAACCCTTCCTTCACCTCTGACAAGACATCTTGTGAATGTGGGGAATGCCAGGCCTCCACCGTGGTTCGGATTCCACGTTAAACTGTAGGTCCTCCATTTCATCTCACAATCACCCTACCACTACACATTAGCGTAAGTGCGTATAGCCTGAACGGGTTGTAAGACGCGGTGCTAATAATAATATAATATCTAAATATTAAAGTTTGAAAGAAATCCATCAAATCGTTTTCTCTTGAGCCCCAATGACAAACAGACAGGCAAGAGGTCAAACAGAAATACAAAACCCACCTTTTTGTTTTCGAGGGCACATAAAACGGAAAAATTAAACATAATCTCGAAGTTAAAAATGTTTACGCTCCCAAAGCAAAAATGGTTTTCTTTGGCGACAAATAAATTTATCTATATTTCCAAATATTTTATAAATGTTTACCCGAGTCTATCTACAAAACCTACAAAAATGTATAGGCTTATTATTTCGTTTCATAAATCTTACGAGTTTTTGGCGGATGTCTATTTTAAGATAAAAGCGGGAGAAGTTCTGTGTGGTGCACCGTACCATTTATCTCCTTTATATAGTGCTAGCTTCCAGGAATATTTATAATAGCTATTTTCGGAATTAGCTTAAATATCCTTCGCTGTAGATGGCTTCGAAAACATTAAAAATACCTTTTTCAATAAGCAAATTAATATCTGTGACTTTTTACGACAGTTTTTAAAAAAATATTTAGTAATCTTTTCTATTCATTTTAATATAGTAGCTGGAAAACTTTCTGACACTGGACAGTATTGACTGGAAACCTGTGTAGTGTGTAGGCAGAATCGTTAAAATACGCAAACCTGCACCGTTGGGCACGTGGACAAAGGCGTCAGTTTCGTCTAGTCTGATTTGACAGTGCCGGGAGGTCAGGTTTATAATATCGGCTAGCTATACTAAGGTGTTCCCCCTTTGTTTTTTTATCACTCTCCACCCACGCGAATACCACTGAACTTTATCTAATTTCTACCTTCTTCATCCAAACCCATTAGCGCAAATACGCGGATTATCCGGATGAATTATAACGTGGTGAGACGTATCGAGTAAGAGTCAAGCGAATTTTAAAGGGGGGCAGTTTAAGTAAATGAGATATTGCCAATGGTATGTTGTGCTTAAGTTAAATAGTGACAAAATCTTGAATATTACATGAGTTTGGTGTTTACTAGATTGAACAAAAAACTATTTTTACGACAGTATATATTTAAATAGTTGGAAACATAATATAAGATTATTTTATTATTAGATGTTTTGTCTTGCGACAGGAGTATTTCGTTTGTTAATGAAATTAGATCCCCTAATGTGCCCTATCCTCTGCCTTCTTCTTCAGATCCCAGAATTTTCTTCTTTCCTTCAATTTATCTAATATTTAAATTCTCCTTAATATTATTAATATTAATATATATTAAATTATATATTAATAGTTTAAATATTGTTATTAATATTAAAAATAGTATATTGTGTGCCCCTCATATGAATGACTAATTATACTAAATTTCAGCCCCATATATTAATTATTTTACCTTAACAATGGTACGTAAAAAACATAAAATAGCTATTTAAACTACTTATAACTGCAACGGTTTGAAATAATTGTACCAATATTTTATAACTTATAATTATACATTTATTAAAATTATGTAATACCATTTTGGTGGTCGAATAAAGATGCACTTATGCGCTTGTTCTATGCAACACTTGAGATTCCCAATCTCCACAGTCGTCCCAGACCACGGCACGGTGCTCGGGACTCTTTCTTACTCCGGCCGCCCCATAAATTATAGAGACGCGTGCGCGGGTCTACCTCGGTCACGAAGACAGTTCCTCCAATGTCTGTCGCACTCGATTGTGGGCACAGTAACGCAGATAGTCCCGCGGGTAAGGGTAGAGGGAATGACCTGAGACCGGTCTCCAGATGTCAGACGACAGATAATGTGACTGTACATCTCGTACGATGAGTCATAACGGGGGTAACAGACTGATAATGTCGGGTTGTCTGACTTGTCAGAAATGATCCAACATGAAAGTAGCTCTTTTAGCGAGGTGGGTCTTTATTCTTCTTCTAAAATTATCTCTATCTTTTTTTTACTGGTATGTTCTCGACAAGGTTATTTATCAGTGAACTAATCCAAAGCCCGCTTTGGTGGCCACATGGTCTAAAGCGCTACTCTTACATTAGACTTGACTGCCGATGACGGAGAAATCAAGGTTTGAATTTCAGTCAGGTATACTAAGCTTTTTCCAAAATTGTTTCCCACCCTCCCTCCACCCAGATGTGATACACTTCCTATAATTTAAGCTTCCTAATCCCTAAAACCATTAGCATAATTACGGCATAAGCATATAGCCCTAAATGGGTAGTATGATGCGTTGATGAAAAACTTAAACCAAGGGGAAAAGGATGATGACATGAATTAGTAGAAACGGTTTTGAAATTGATAGAAAATCCTATTTAGTAAAGAAAAAAAAAATATTAATGTGGAAAAATGTGGTTGACACTAATTTAAACGTTAACTGTGCAGTCAGTATACAAGTGATGGGCTAATTGGAAAGTCCTGAACATTGTATCCCAACGAAACATTTTCAAAAATAACAGCAATGAATAAAAAAAAATTGTTTCAGGTACCAATTTTCTGATTTTTCAAGTTGTATCACGTTCCGAAATGAGCCTAATGAATTTTGGGGTATTTTAGAATGGACCCCTACCAATAATTAAGATTAATTATTATTAATTATTGATTAATAATTAAGAGATTAGATCAAAGTATAATATTTTGTATTTTATTAAAAGAATATACAAATCTTGGCTAGACCGAATAATTAAATGGATTTCAACGACATTTTATATACACATATACATAATGTAACGATGGTTGATAATGCACAACAATATTCCGTTGTAGTTCTTGTTGCTTATGTTCAAGGCATCATACGCAATGACAAAAAAATAATACTACGATTTTATTAATTTAAGAGGATCAAATAGTAACAAAGCTAGCCAAACACGCTCAAATTTGATCCCGCGGAGACAGCCAAAATGGCTCGTATGAGCCAGACTCGAACGAAACTCCGTGGTTCGTGGGAAGAGCCGAGCTCCCATACTTTCCACAAAGTCAATCTCTGGGTGCTCACTGTCCCCTCCCCCAAGGTAAAGCTTTGGGTATTTCCCCTCTCCCCTAAAGCAAAGTTCTGAATGCTTCTCCACACTCCTCCCCTCCTTTCTACACCAAATTAAGGCTCTGTTAGCTTCCTTCTCCGCTAAAGAAAAGTTCTTGGTAAAAGTTCTTGGTGTTACCCCACAATACGCAAATGAAATTCATACAAGTAAGACGCGGTGCTAAAAAAGAAAAAGGATTATGAAGCATTGAGCCCATGAGAAACACAATTACTGTCCTCGCCACTAAACACACCACATATGACTCGTAGGAATATTCTCCAACGTGTGTAGGCAGAGCAGAGCCAAGCCGGGCTCACCCAGCTTTGTGGGGGAAAAACCCCATGAGGGACTAATATAACATTAATACCCAATAATTATTGACAAAAATATTACTTTCAAATATATTTTATAATTTGGCATATTATAACACACACCAACTATACTAATATCTACCAAACATAATAGAAATGTCTATAAGCTAATTTGACTGTCCATAATGTTGTGTACTTTTAAACTAGCTCATGGAATAGCCTTTAAACCAAAGTAAATAAAGACTACAATACATTTCATTTGAAATAAAATTTAACAATAATTAATATAGATTTTTTTTAGAAGAAAGGTTTTTATTTGTCCTTGAGAAATGGATTAAGACATTCAGAATAAAAATATTGGAGGAGAAAATAAACGAACATGTCATTAGATAGATTTACACATTTTAACAAACTAAAACACAAGGTATTTTAATCTCACCGATATTCAAATTTCCTTCGCCCAATTGTGGAATTACAAGAAATCTGGCTATTTATTGAGTAAAGTTTTTGAACGTGGTGTGTCTTTGGCTTTTATTTCTAGAATCTCCTTAATTTTAATCAGTATATCTTCATTCAACATCAACTTTCTGGTACTGATACTCATTGCTATATTTGTAGAGCTGGTACCGTTCAGGCGAACTTTATCTCCTTGGATAATAGTTAAAAAATCTTCTATAGTCAGCTCTAATTCAGATTGATTATGCGACTGTTTCTTTTTTCCAAAACTGTCCGATCCTTTCTTAGTCATATCCAAACTACTTTTTTTAGATTTGTCGGGATTATCTCCAAACCGGTATTCTTGGGAAATGTTGTTGTTATTATTAATATATGTTTGGTAGCGATCATTAGCATCCAAACTACTTTCTTCGGTTGATAATTTTTCATCGCAGACAACGTCACAAGATTTATTTGAATAATTTTGTTCATCCAAATTTTTAGAATCATAGTTTTGCTTGGCTTCAACGTCAATTGGTATTTGTTTGGTTTCTGCTGTTTGGCTGTTCGTATTAATAGCTTTATTAGGTATCTCAAATTCTGAAGCGGTCCCCCAACAATGTGCCCATGGACTGAGGTAAGTGATCTCAACAGAATTGGTGCTCCTGATAGGAACATTAGAAAGCGTTTCCTCTACTTGTGGAAGAGCAACCGGTGTGGATATTGCTACGATCTCTTGGTGACACAGCCTTCTTCCTTGTTTTGATGTAGTTTTCTCTTCTTTAAGATTGTTGAACTTATTAAGAGCACCGTATGGAATGTTAATTGGCGAGCACTTCTCAGATATGGTTGATGGTATAGGCGTGTGATCAGGTAGTACTGGGCGCTGCAAATACTTTTTAAGGTTTATTATTCTAACCAACTTCTCATTGTCCATGAATCCTTTTGTTGCGTTGGATAGACTTGCAGATATTTTCTCCTCTACCCCATCGTAAGGGATCGTAGTTATGACTGTCGGTGATGGTATTGAAACGCATGCTCCAGTTCGTTGAGAGTGATCTTGTTTTAATTTATCGAAGAATATCTTCCCAACTCGTTTAATGGCATCACTTTTAGTGGAGCACTTGTTCCCATCCCAGAAGAAAACATTCTCTTTTTTGGATGATTCCTGTTTGCTTTCGTTTAATGGCTGAGGCGTTTTTAAAACCGGTTGACTTTTTTCGGGAGAAAGATCTGTTGAACATTGGAACAATTTTTGTGAATCATCAACAAGAGCATGACGCTCTTCACTAGGTAAGTCAGATTGAGCTCTATGTTCTGAACACAAATTAGTATCATCATTGATACTGGGTTTTATTTGAGTATTCTTGGTTCTTAGAAAAGTATTATGCAAAACGGATTTTCTCGATACGTCCCACTCAAAATCTTGTAAATTGTTTTGATTATTTGCAGAGCGAGTGTATGCTCTGTCATTCACCTGATAGCAAGTTGAGTTCTGAAAATGAGAAGATATATAACATGGTTCTGATTTAGCACAACTCTCATTTGGGTTTATATGGTCATTTTTACGTTTTATTGTATCTTTCCATGTTTCTTTCTCGATGATTTTATTTATGGAACTTTGATCATCTAAAACTTGATGTGAAAGGTGAGGTTTATATACTTTCCCAACGACGGGATTTTGTGTGGGTTTATTTTGGGAGTTGTATAATTTGTTACTTGAACAATTTTGAATTTCATTACAAATGTATCCCTCTAGATTTGAGCTTTTATTATCTTTCTCGTTTGATTTAGTTAGCTTTTCCTGAAAGTTGTCATTATTTTCGTATAAGCTTATAGATGAAGGGGACTCGAAACAATGTTGACTAATATCATTGTCAGATACTTCATTTGTATTATGTGTCTCATTCTTCGAACCTATTTCAAACATTTTTAACTTGGAATTATTTTCATTGATAATTGGTGAATTTTTTTCATTTATATTTTTCCTCGGATATATTTTATTGTTCTCACTACGGGAGTCATTGATAACTTTGTTATATTCTCCTTCATTGAAATCTTCATTTTGGAACACTTGCTTCTGCCCTTCTTCCCACGAATTATCTACTTCTGCAAAGCAGCCTTCTCCAAAATAACTCTCCTTTGTGCCATTTTCTGGGTGAATTCGTTGGTTGATTTTTCTTTTTTCTTTTTCTGCCTGCGCTTTATCTTGATATTGGTTTGTAAATGAGTCGACTATTTCATTCGGTTTAATTTCAATTTTATTGGTATTAACTTTTTCCGTAACGCATTTATCACTCTCAACGTATATATATTTTTTTCTGTCGTGACTTTCGTTATCTTGAGCATTATCAGACATTGATGATGCAAGTTCAACTTTTTTTATTTTGTAGATTGTTACTTTTGGTTTTTTATTTGTGTTATCTGCTGATATAAAATGGGGATTTTTGAGGTTAGAGTTTACATTTACTTGAATTATATCTTCACAAGAATAATCACAGTTTGGAAATTGCTTCTTAGGGGTAGTTATATTTGGTCCTTTACTTATTAATTTATTGTTTACTGATATATTTTGCTGGGGATCTCCTTTATATTCTTGCGTGTAGTATATGAAGCAATTTTCATCTTCTTCTTCGTGAACACATTTTGTACTTGTACTATTTATTATCGGGTTGCATGTATTGAGGCTTGAGGTTTCTTGAGATGGTTTAGAAATAACAGTTTGACAGACACTGTCTCGGCTGAAATCTTTATTGTTTGAACCAGTGAATTGATGCAATTTAAAAGTTGGAATAACTTTGCCATCTGTGATCACGTAATTTGTTGATGTGGTGTCAATTTGATTTTTACTAGATATGTTGCTATCTTTGCTGGGGGGAAGTTTTTTATTAATTTCTTTAATAAGTTGTTTTAAGGCAATGCTTTCAGTTACTATCTCCTGTCCTCTACTCTTATTCGACTGTGGACACTTACCTGATAAATAATGCTGTGTGTTTTTATTTGACAGAAATTCTTCATTTTTCGTTTGCAGAAAAAAATCACTATCCTTTTCCAAAACAACTTTTTCTTCTTCTAAATAATCTTGATGAGATGCACTTCTAGAACTAAAGCTAGGATAGTTTTTAAAGTGTTTAAGGAGTGTCAACTTCTTCATATTACATTCCTCTAGCTCAGATATTCCTTCACAATATGTGTTTACTCCTTTATTTATGATAACATCAGCTAACGTGCTATTATTTAAATCTTCGGAAATATTTTTATTTTTTTTATCTTTTAAGGGGAAATGAACATTTTTAGTATTGCTTAAATTTTCGTATTGCTCTGGTCGTCTATAGTTTTTAATAACTATTATATTGGGTGTATCCTGTGTGGATGTCATTGAATCCCTTTTTGATTCTTTAACAGTTGATTCTGATTCGTCTTTAGCTTTCTTACAAGTTAGATTTATAGCTGCGCAAAGCTTCATTTCATTTTTTGCAGCATTATTTTTATTTTCTATAAAATATTTCAATTCATTTCCACAAGTATTAGAGGTTGTGGTTGTAGGAAACCCACGATTACCTGGTGAAACTTCCCAACTTACTTCACACGATGAAACGCCATTTTCCTTGTGTGCTTTGCTTATTTTATTTATTGCATTTAAATGATTATGTTTGAAGTTAAAATTGGTGTACCCTTCCTTTAATAGTTCATCATTGTTGTTTTCAAGATTTCTGATAAATAAATTTGGTGATTGACGATTTATACAACTAATTGAGCGAGAAGAAGTAACGTTCGAATCCAATTCCTTGGAGCTTAACCGAGTCTTGTTTTCCGTTGTTTTGGGTGTTGTCGAAAGCTCGTCCTTAAGTTTCTCATGACTACGTGATCTACAGCTATTTACTAGCACAGAACGACCTGTGGTGTTTTTTAGACCCAAATCATAGGGAGAGAGACTTCCCACGTTAGAAAGTTCAGGTCGATTTAACTTTTCCGTGGATGTCATTGATTCCAAGTGATACTCTATAGCTTTCTGTATACTTGTTAAACATTCACCTGCTATCAGGTCTCTGTTAGACGTATCCGGAACCTTTATATGTTTATTTATATTGTTTGTTTTTGTGGGGGGCTGTGTGATAACAGGAAATTCTTTATCTATATTACATATTAAAACATTTGTTTGGTTTTTACTCAAACTTTGCAGATTTGATGATGGCAAGAGGCCATGTTTTTGGCAAGAAAAAGGCGAGTTAATTTTTCGTGGTTTGCTAACACATCCTTTACTCACAGAATATTTTATTTTTCCTGAGTCTCTCGTTTCAACCATTCTCTTTATATTTCTCAACTTAAGCTTAGACTTACTTTTCAAATCTGAAATAGCTCTACGTCGTCTCTTTTCATTTCTTTCATTAAGGTCTATGAGATATTTTTGCAACTCTCTGATGGCAACCCAAATAGGTTTGCTGTAGTTGAAGTTTTTATTGTGTAAATAGTTAACTTGGATATCTAATCCGTTAGGTATAAAATTATTTTGATCAAATTTCTTAAGTTTTTCATGACTTTTATCTCGTTGAAGGTGTTTTAAAACTGTTTTATCAAACCCGTTTATGGATGGCTGATTGGTCATATTCATCGGCAAACTTTTCGCGTTGATTGATTTATGAGCTTCTCCCTCGTTTCTAGGTTTCGAGTCAGGCTCACTTTTGAACATTCTCTCGCCAACAGTTCTTTTACTTTCAAACTGTTGGTAAACTCTTTGCCGTCTTAAATACATTTTAGTTATCTTTTCTTCAAACTCCCTAAGCTTTTTTTCAAATCTTCGTACATAATATTCCTTCGTCTTCTCCTTGACATCGCCCGCGCTGTGTTGCCCCCCCACGGACGAGAACGAGGATCGAGCGCGAGAGAAATATAACGGCGAGGAGTTCTTCGGGCGGATTATAGTCACCTCTACTAAAGAGTCGTTAGGCTGAAGTTCATCCGACGTGATCGCCTTACACACGCTCTCCGTCACCTCAACCTCCAAGAGGAGCTCCACATTGTCGCCAATGGCCGTGTCCCCTTTGCTGGCCAGGAATTTGATTGTATCGTTGAGACCCAGCCCCAGGGGCCACGACCCGCTGCTTTTGCTGCCGGTCCACAGATCGTAGTCCAAACATATTAGTTCTCGTTCGTCATCTTCTTCCACAATTATGGAGGTCTGGTTGAGTTTAGGTTTTTTTGACATGGTTCCTTAACCGGAAGTATGCGAAAGCTTTTTGGAAAATACTTTTTGTAAAAATGTCTGTAAACATTATTTGATGTCTTTACCGACGCAATATGGCGTGAAATTGACAGTAATTTTGTAGATTGGTTTGTAGAGTATTACAAGAAAATAATATAAATGGTGACTAGGTACTTTGTTGTTGCTAAGTGATTGAACTAACAATGGATATAAAGCGAGTTTTTAAAGATTATATTTTATTAGTATCTTATGTTTGGGACAAGGGAAGGCAACGGCTTGATACGCGACCACAAACTCCGTACGTTCCCATATCTGTATGGTTATTAATTTTGTGCACACACTCGTATCCTTGATCACGTGAAAAATAATAATTTCAGCTAAATCTGTTCGTACTGTACAAGCAACATATTTATAATATAGGTTTTAGTTAAGTGTTTTAGTCAAAAGATGGTATCTTTAATACTATAGTATATTTTGCTGTGAATTGTTATTAAAGGTAGAAAAATTGAAATATAATACGCTTAGAAAATTACGACAATTTCACTTAACTTACTATTATTGTAGCTTAATTTCCATTTTAATTTCTATGCTTATTTGTTTGTCTACCTTTGATTAGCTCTCGGTTACCATCCATAACGACAATACTTAAGAGACCCGCCTCGGTGGCGTAGTTAGCTAACGCGCTAGTCATTCTGCGCTCGACTGCCAAGGGCGTGGAGATCGAGGTTCGAATATCGGTTGGGTGAACTGGGGGGAGGTTTTCCATTCTCCATCCACGCAAATTTGGGCTCACTTATTCTAAATTCAACCTACCCAATTCCTAATCCATTAGCGTAATTAATACTTAAGCGTATAGCCTGAACGGATAGTAAGACGCGGTGCTAAATAAAATTAAAAATACTTTAGAAAGTTAAAGTTGATTTAACTTATACTTAGTGATATTCACTACGGAATAGTTACGGATCGTAATTCTGTGGACAGAAAAATCTGTTACTGTGCAGCTGATTTCATTTTAGGGACTACGGGCCTCAAGGCTGCGGAGTGTTTAGACAAAAATTAAATCACAATCAGTGGTCCCGGGTTTGATTCCCGGTTGGTACCTTGGTATGTTTTCTCTTGAGGGGAATTATATAACAATCTCCAGGGTTTGGTCAATTATTCTAAAGTTATATTTAAGACTCCCACTGGTCTACACTTATTCACAATCATCACATCATCTCATTGCGGGGACGTGTAGACAATCTTCATGGGTGTCCCTTGGGAAACGTTCTGAGCAACCAAAAACCTTCCTTGCTGTTTTTTATAAACCGTTTCTTCAAACGACGTGTCTCTTAATAGTAGTCTAGATGGCATGTCCTTTCTTCTTTGGTTGTACCTCTATAATATAAGATAAGTGGTCAGATGTGATCAGGAATAGAAGGAGGGGGCTTGGGGATGACGTGATGACACAAAGCTCTGAGAACAGCGTAGAAAGCCCGAGAGACATTTAAACTTCTTCTGGAAAGATTAAGTTCCGAGGGTGTCCATAGCGCATCATCTACGCCGGCGTCCCTAGAAATCAGCGCCACATGGAGCTAGATCTGATAATCTCTGACCACTAACTACCAATAGAGACGTTTTACAACGTAGTCGGTGAATGTGCCAACGCGGAAACTAGCGCCATCTTGGAGATAGTTCAGTGTATCTGGCGAAGTCATGCAGAAAGGGTGTGGCCAAACCATTTTTCGTGCCCGCATCGACCATCATTCAGGATAGAAAAAATAAAAAAAATAATAGGAGAATATAATGAGTTGAAAGTCAGTGTGTAATCGGTGTGGGTATGTATGTAAGTATGAGCGATTAAATACAAAATGTCAATTAGCATTCAGGTGGGTTGCCATTTATTGTAGCTTGCTAGGCTTGGAACGGATACTGTATAGGTGAAGTTAAGAGCAGGATAGCTATGGGAAAGGGTGCATATGAAAAGGTGAGAGGATTACTGAGAGCGGAAATAATCCAGATTGACTTAAGAAAGAGGTTTACAAAGTGTTTTGTGTGGAGTGTGGTGACCTATGGAAATGAGACGTGGACAATCAGGAAGAGTGAACAAACTTATTTGGATAGTTTGGAAATGTGGTTGGGGTGAATAGTGGAAGAGGTGAATTGGATGTACAGGGTAAGGAATGAGGAAGTGTTAAGAAAGGTAGGAGAGGAAAAGAGCCTGATAAAGATAATAACTAAAAGAAAAAGTCTTGGTTGGGCCCCCACACTTCGTTGGGATTGTGTAATAAAGAGGATCATGGAGGGGAAGATATAGGGAAAAAGAGGAAGAAGCTACAAAAGTATGAATGAAGATTCTCAGCACCATAGAAAATTGAAGATGTCCAATTGATACCTGCTTCACGACAGACTCACATGACAAGAAGAAGCATTAGCAGGGGCTACATTTTGAACATGACACTTTCCACCACTATACCACAAGTTTAGCTAACTCAAAACCAACCTAAAAACAATTTAAATTTGGCCTAGACTTATGTACTTAAGGAAATATTAGGGTATACAACAAAGGCGTAATATCTTCACCCAAACATTATATTAAAGGTATAATTACTTAAACCAAGTGATAAGCTATGTGGATGAGTCCAAAACAAAATAGATATAAGGAAACTTGAGAATGTGCACACTTGTATTTTTCAAACTGATATATATATATATCTGGCCTTACACCTATGACTGCGTGACCATTGCCACGGGTATCTTGAAAACAAAGAAAAACAGCAAACTGAAACTTGGATTAGGATTGCGTACACAGAGAAACCTAAGGGCTTACTCCCTTCTGGCGTATTTTATTTTTATATTATATACAGGGTGTATCGATTAATTTGGGAAGTAATTAGGGTGTGAATTGTAGACATCCAAACAACAAAAATCCTTATAAAGTTATGTCCTATATTCGATGCTTCCAAAGATAAGGCCTTCCAAGTTTCGGATGGAATTGTTAACAGCCTTACTTGGTACAACCCTGTTGCACCTCTTGTAGGTGACAAATCACTGCTGATACACAGGCAGTGCTGCGGCTAAGGGAACAGGTGTCTCAAAAATTAGATCCCATCAAACTTATTTGAGCATTTTTAACCCCATTCACCCCGTTTACCCCTGTTTTACCCTTTAAACCCGTTTGCCCTTTTTACTCCGATTACAATTTTTTTAGTCATTTATGCACCCTTTTACCTCTTTTGGCAATTTTTGCCCGTTTGGATCTTTTAATGTTTTTACCCCATTTATATCTTTTAATCTTGTACCCCTTTTAACATTTATATCCTTTTTATTTTTATTAAATTGTCTTCTAACCCCTTTCTCCTTTTTGCTCATTTTATACATTTTTATATTAAGAACTCAGCTTAGTCCTGGAAAAAATATTTTAGGGTATTAGAAGAGTATAGAGATGTAAAAAGTGTAAAAAAAGTTACAAAAGTAAATCTTATCGACATTTTTAAAGGGGTGAAAAGAGTTTTTAGGTAAAAAGATTAAAAAGTGTTAAAGGGTATTAAGGTCAAAGAGGGAAATAAGCGAAAAAAAAGAACACCAAGGGGGAAAAATGCCAAAAATATTAAAAAGGTCAAAAAAGGGTAAAAATAACAACAATGGTTAAAAGGACCCCCCAAAAAAAAGATTAAAAGGGTGAAATGTTGCTTTGGTCAAAATTTTAAAATTCCAGTTTCGAGATGCATCTAACCGTTCACAGGGGATACTTATTTTTAAATTTAAGGCCTCTACGTGAAGTAGATATCACGTGACACTCATGACAGACAAATAACATGTTCATTTTAGTGATATAGATATACTCGTATTTTAAATAACAATAAATTATAAATAACACTTTTAATAAAAAATAATAACGTTTTTATTACTGTACATTAATGTGTGAAAGAACAAGTCATGTACGATTTTATAATGAAATTAAGATTGTGGGCTATAATTTAATAACTTTAATAATTTCTAAAAATATTTGAACTATACATTTTATATTGTGAGATTGATATGGGCCTTCCTCATGATTATTAATTTTTTTGTCTTATGGAAAATGTCGTATTTTGTATATGGCCGATTCTTGCACTAAGCCCTTCAATTAAAATGCGTGTATCCTGGACAGACAGCAAGAATATTTGAAAAAAATATATATAGAAGTAATCAAAATTGACAAATATGGGTGCTACTCTTGATATCAAACTACATACTCGTATTTCTTTTCTACCATATTCTACGTGATGTGTTCTAAAAAAAAAAATTATATATTTATCTCGCCCTACACAGGTTTGGCCGTAAATAATCAAACCGGTCGATGAAATCTTCCCCATACATGTGTGACCCCTAGATTGACCCGCTAGGAGGGAGATATATGAGCCCGATCAAATCACGATCACGATCTCTCATCTTACCACTCCTTCATTACAACTCGATCAGAAGGAAAGTCGGAGTTGGAAAGTATCCGTGGAGAGTTATTTGGACTGTTAGTTTAATTTGGAAGAAGAATTGGTTCCATTGCAAAGTTGTGCTGCTACGGTACTGTATTTATACCACACGCAATGAAGAATACGGTGGTAGTTATAATGATGATGATGATGATGGCTTGAATGAATGTATGCACGTTTCTTGTCGGTCTTATGTTATGGCTGCTGACTGTGGATAAGTAATAATGTGTAGAGCCTGTTCAGGAAGTGATGTCAATACACCAGTGAAGAGCAATTACACACGCGACATACTAAAAGTGATGGTGCGACGCTTGAAACATATCAAAAGTGATGGAACAATACACTAAACATACTATAAGTGATGAAAAAATACATTAAGCATACTAGAAGTGATAAGACAATGCTTGAAAAGTTCTAGAAGTGATACCACAATGCTTGAAACGTATTAAAAGTGATGGAATCATACATTAAACATACTAGAAGTGATGGCACAATGCTTGAAACATCACAGAAGTGATGAAACAATACATTAAGCATAATATAAGTTATGGAACAATACATTAAGCATATTGTAAGTGATAGCACCACGCATGAAACGTTCTAGAAGTGATAGCATAATGTTTGAAACCCATGCCCTTAATTGAGTGGAAGAAGGTGGTAGAATATTTAAGAAAATTAAAACCCCTTCAGTACTCCTGATTGAGATTCGAACACAGACCTCTCCATCACTGGCTAGTGAACGCAGATAAGATTCATATTCACACTATCTGTCCACCGATGTTTGTTAAATAATACTAATAGTAGTTAGAAACATGTTTTCTATGATTACCATAAAAATATGGGTGCACTATAATTGTTGAATAAATTATACCTGTCAACCGGTGCACAGGAATTTAGAATCAACCTGTAGCACTATTCAACTCTTAGCCCCTAACCTAACCTAACCTAACCCAACCTCAATTTTCATTATTAATTTAATTTGTACCCTGTAATTTATGCAAGGGTATTATCAACCAACCTCTGATGTGTTGTTCCACAATTCGTGTGCACCGAAAACTATGTGTGTACTTTCTAAATTATCCTTATAGTTATTAAGCTAATATTGGATTGCTACAAATCTACGGTCTAGTGGTAAGGTGTCAGACTTCTGTGCTGGCGGCCGAGTTTCAATCCTCGGTCCCGGCACAGATTTATCTGATTACCAAACCCTTCCTTCACCTCTGACAAGACATCTTGTGAATGTGGGGAATGCCAGGCCTCCACCGTGGTTCGGATTCCATGTTAAACTGTAGGTCCTCCATTTCATCTCACAATCACCCTACCATTACACATTAGTGCAAGTGCGTATAACCCGAACGGGTAGTAAGACGCGGTGCTAATAATAATAATAATAATACAAATCTACATTAATCGAGAAAATTAACTAATTGGTATACGTCACAATTTTTTTAAATACCACATTTGGGTTATTATATAATTCGATTCGCACCATCCCAACTGCATATTTAGCTGTTAAAAAGTGGCGTTTTTCAACTATAAAATTGAGCCTCATATGATTTATCTGATTTAACAATATAAAGTGAGTTCATACATTAGACTCTGTATTCAAATGTATCTTAAAAAGAGTGTCACTTTGTTCATTCATAAGAAACCACTGTGACAAATGGTTTAAGTCGTGAACACTGAGAAATACAATTAATAACATTGAGAATAAATGGCGAGGTATTTTATTATTCATGAATAGTAACTTGAGACAGATTACTCTGCCCTCGCATTTCTTAGATCAAAGAACGTGATTGGTATGACAGAGCATAGCGTCGTCAGTCAGACCGGATGGCTATATATAAAAAAAAGTCTACTCTGACCGAACGCTTTAGAACACATTACATTCAACTTTAGTATGCCTTAGTATTATTCCCAGATAAGAAGCTTTATTTAACCATTATTATCCTAGCATAAAATACAATAGTTACTCCATTCCAGTGGTGCACCCAGAACTTTGATTTGAGGGAAGTATTTAATCAGATATGTAACCGAAATTCAATTTAGAAGAAACCGGCCCCGTGGTGTAGTGGTCAGTGAACCTGGCTAAGAGCTTAGGGGTCCTGGGTTCGTTTCCAGACTTGTACTTTTGTTATTTTCCCCTTTAGGGTAATAACCTCTATGGTCACCAGGGTTTGGCTAATTTGGCTCAAGTTAGGTTAAGATTCACACAAGCTCCATAATAACTATAATCACATCATATTATATTATTGCGGGTACAGCGTGTAGACAACCTCCTATGGTGCACCCTGGACAATGGTCTGTGCAAACAGAACTGCTAATATTATGCCTGGTGACCTGGCGGTCTAGGGGTAAGGTGTCAGACTTCTATGCTGGCGGCCGGGGTTCAATCCTCGGTCCCGGCGCAGATTTGTCTGATTACCAAACCTTTCCTTCACCTCTGACAAGACATCTTGTGAATGTGGGGAATGCCAGGCCTCCACCGTGGTTAGGATTCCACGTTAAACTGTAGGTCCTCCATTTCATCTCACAATCACCCTAC
>CABFOW010005131.1:19422-32250 GCA_902141385.1 Timema californicum
ATAAATAACTTCCTTACCATAAGTAACCAAGATAATTAATGTATATATTAAGGGGCTTTAGAAGCTATTTTAAGTTTTTTTCCTATGGTAACTAAGGACAGTGATTTAATAAATCCATGTGGCCTTGCATACAAAGTATAAAAACTATTATTGGTGTATTTTATTTTTTCAATGAAGATTCAGAGGTAGTTTTACTGTGTTTAAAGGCTTACATTTGAATATTCAAGTCGTAAACGTGGTCATAAAATGTAACCCAATCCTATAGATTCAACACATCTTCAGTGACCCTCTTCGGTGGCCTCATGGTCTAGCGCGCTATTCTCACAGTAGATCAGACTACCGATGACGGGAAGATTGAGATTTGAATCTCAGACGGGTGTACTGAAGGTATTTTTTTTTCAAAATGTGTTTCCACTCTCCCTTCACGTAAATGTGGGTACACTTAATTTAAATATAACCTTCTAAATCCCTAAAATCACTAGCGTAATTAGCACATAAGGGTATAACCCGAACGGGCAGTAAAACGCGGTGCTAAACAAATGTGTTCGGTGATTCATATTTAAGTTTTTCTTACAATTATTTATGGTTTTTGTGGGTCAAATGTCCCACTTGCCCCACCCTTGGGTGCGCCACTATTACACCCAGAGTATCTATCTCTGGTAGCATCTTCAAAATGTATTAAAGTTCCTTTATATTGTTTTAGTTCTCACTCAGCCTATACTGATAGTCTAAGGGCTTGTTCAGAACAAATAAGATACTCGCGAGATGTTCTAGAAAACCACCAAAACATTTATCCTCTCGAACAGTTTGTTTGTTTGTTTGTTTGTTTGTTTGTTCCATAATATCTTGCTGAAGTGTTTTTCTCCTGATCACTGAAAAACTATTGTTCTGTAAAAACCGGTACTAAGACGCGATGAAAACATATTTTAACATCCTTATTGTTATATTTATTTCTCAACAGTATATATATATATATATATAATATATGTTTCTTTGCTGGTAAGAACCCACTCTTATCTTGACCTGGGCTAAGGGAAGGCATGTTGAGCAAACTACTCTGGTTTGGCGTGAATCCGATACTGCAGGGCGATTTATTTTGATATTACTCACGATTATGTTGTGGTCCTAGGTGTGTTCTTAGAAAACAAGAGGTAATTTCATTTTATAGGTTTATTTTACTTGCGAAAACCATCGTTCTGACTCCATCGCTAAGACCCGATTTCTCATACCTATTATAAACATTACTATACTTGTTTCTTTAAGATATTAAAATTTGAAACGTAGTCTTGCAATCAGCAAATTTTATGTACGCCACTTGGACATAATTTTTTTTTGGTGATGAATGTGTATAGTTGTGTTCTATTATACCTTGATTTTATTACAACTTAACCTTCGGAAGTCTTAAACCTTAGCTCGGTTGGTAGCGTATCTGTCAATTGGCCTAAGGTTCGATTCCCGGTATGGCAGAAAGTTATTACTGGTAAAATATGGGTTTCCCATTTACAGTGATGAATTAACGGACGGAGGTTGGATGTTGTGTCTATTGTAGGTTTAAGTTAGTTTATAAGTCGTGTGCTGATATAATTAGTCGGTTCAGGAAGTGCGCGTTAAATATATCAAAGAAATGCAAAAAAAAAAAAAAATGGAGAGCCTTTTTTTGTGGTCAAAATGGAAAACATTACATTTTTCCCTCGTTATTTTATAAGTTGTTTTGGTTGATTTATGAATGGCAATTTTTTTCAGCAACACGTCTTACTACTACCCGTTAAGGTTATACGTATATGTACTAATTACGCTAATGTGTAAGGTACGACCAAGGTTGAATTTAGAGAAAATGTACCCGAATTTGAGTGTAAAATCCACAATAAGTACTGCCAACCGGGATTCAAACCCAAATATTCACAGTCATCAGCAGTATAGTCTATCGCAAGAGTGACGCCTTAGAACGAGGGCCGGTAACATTTTTAAAATCACGGGCATATATGAGATAACAAAAAATCGGTAGACAAACAAGTTTAAGGCGATTGACTCTTTTCATTTGGCGTGGAAATGCAGAGCCGTGGGAACAAACGGTTATTTTAAGAATTTTTATTGTTTTGCAATTTTCTTTTTGGGAACGGTTTGTTCAAGAATAGAAGCATGTTGACTATATTTAGTTATACTGTTCATGTAAACACCTCCTCTATAATTATAACAGTGATCAAATATCAATAGTTTTCACATTTTTCAATAAAAAATTGCCGGTTTCATAAAAATAAATAAAAAATGTAACACTTAATAAACATCGATACATTATCAAAGAAGAGGCGTTGAAAATATTACTATAAAAATTTCCCTCTTTCTCTAGAAAACTGTTATTTCCAAACTTATGACTAGCGCCATATACGGTTTCCGTGATCCATCTGTTCTTGTTGGCGCGGAAGAATACTTTGGTCGGTCGTGAAGCCACGCCACGCCTTTCACCCTCCCGCCCACAAGCCCACAAAATAGGTTTGAGACTTGCACTTGACAGGGTTAAGAGTCTTAAGAGAAATCGTGGGCAAAAAATTTCAACTCTATAATTTTCATATTAGTAACTAATTATTAGTTGTTTTTTGTGAACGCATTAAATGTTTGTTTGCTAAATCTTTTTTTAGGAGAAGTGTATGGTGGGAGGCAGATAAAATCAGCTAGAGGGCTGAAACCAAACTGTTGGACCTAAGTTGCTGACCGCTGCCTTAAACCATGCGGCCACCAATGCGAGTCACCATCATTAACTTATATGTTATTTCTGGTCTGGCTTACTCTCGAACAATGTCCTAATATTTCAGACTACTGATACAATAACCCATCTTATAACGGTGATAGCAAACATTATTATTATTATTATTATTATTATTATTAGCACCGCGTCTTACTACCCGTTCGGGTTGTACGCACTTACGCTAATTTGTAATGGTAGGGTGATTTTGAGATGAAATGAAGGACCTACAGTTTAACGTGGAATCCGAACCACGGCGGAGACCTGGCATTCCTCACATTCACAAGATGTCTTGTCAGAGCTGAAAGAAGGGTTTGGTAATCAGATAAATCTTTGCCGCGACTGAGGATTGAATCCCGGCCGCCAACATAGAAGTCTGACACCTTACCCCTAGACCGCCAGGTCACCTTTTTCACTCTAGCTCCGTGCAAATGTGGGTACACATCCTCTAGGGTCAACCTTCCTTGTCCCTAACGCATTATCGTAATAATTAGTACGTAGGCGTATAAGCTGAACGGGTAAAAGGCGCGGGGGTGAAAATAACAATTATTAAGTCCCGCACGGGTTGGCATAGGGACTAAGTCATCATTCTCGACTGGCTGGGTGTGCTGATGATGGGGTGGTCAGGGATGGATGGCTATACTTTTGTGCTTTTTTCTTAATAGTTTTCCACTATTTTGCACAGTGAAAATGAATGTGCATTTTCTATAAATAATAGCCTCTACATCCTTATTCCATTAATGTAAATATGTGGAAATCTCGGATGTATAGTAAAACGTAAAACAAATTAGTAAAAAAGAATACAAGTTTTAAGATATCTATTAAATAATATTATTTAAATTGAAAAATGACACCTGCACACGGGAATTGAACCCGGGACCTTTGGCTTATGCTGATGCTCTAACCTCTGAGCTGTCTAGGAATCATCTCATGGTTTCTACAACATTTCTTCTTCTTAAGCCAACAATCTGAAGATTGGTTTGATGGGATTTCTATAAATTCCCTTTGATTGGTTAGTGATGCCTGCACCATCCGGTAGAAACCCCATGTACTATGAGATTTCATATAAAGTGCGGTAGTTACCCGTTGGCTTCCACACTGAATTTCTATAAGCGATTGTTAAAGGGACTACCCATTTAGCCGGAAAGGTATTTTCCCATACGTTCCATGGTTCTTTTATATGCCACAATCGACACGGGACGGAGAACCTTTCTTCCCTTCCAAAAGAGGTTGTGCTACGGATTCTTTATGCGTAAGAAAATTCCCTTGACCCTCAGCTGAGTTTGAATCCACGAATATCGGGTCTTGAAGTGAGCACTTTGCCCCAAGACCCCCGAGGTCGGACCACACAATATTAGCGGTAAGGACGGGGGGCGGGGGGATCGCTAATGGATAATACATAGCAGACAAGATTCCTCGTCCATCTTCCTCTTTTCTGTCTCAAGGTGACCTAGCTAGCCAGTACCCACTGATGGGCCTCCCGGTTGCTTAAGTTCCGGCTCCACAATCGTACCGTACCTTCTTTCAAAGAATCTCCAAGATCAGGTTTTTTTTTTATCGCTGGATGGACTCTGTATGGATGCTTCCTCTTTAAATCAATTCCTTATCCTAAAATACCACCTATATATTTAGTTCGATTTAAATGTATCGATTTAATTTACATCTCGATAATTTTCCTATAGATTAAAAAAAAAAGAGGATTAAATTGGATTAGCTAGTTCTATCTAGTCCGACTCATTACAACCTATACTTATCTTAAGCTAGTTCTATCCAGTCCACCTCATTACACCCTATCCATATCTTAAACTAGTTCTATTCAGTCTTCCTTACTACACCCTATCCCTATCCTGCGCTAGTTCTATCCATCCCCCCTCATTACACCCTATAGCTATCTTGAGCTCGTTCTATCCAGTCCATCTCATTACACCTTGTCTCTTTCAGGTCCATTCTAATGTTATCCTCCCATCTGCGTCTCGGTCTTTCCAATGGTCTCGTCTAATTGGGTTTACCATTCAATACCCTTAATACGGTTATAGATTCTCCCATTCGTGGGGCATGTCCTGCCCACCATATAAGACCCTTTCTATAAAAATTGGGCTGTACGAGTGTACGTCTCCTTGATGTGGGTAAGAAATTTAGTATTTTAATGTATTTAAAATATTTATTGATTCAAATTAATAAGATAGTTTTTTAAATATTTACATATATATATTTATATATACATATATATATTTACATATATATATATTTACATATATATATATTTACATATATATATACATATATATATATTTACACATATATATATACATATATATATATATATTTACATATATATATGTTTGACTTATAGTTACAAGTTTTTAGATAATGATCTATGAATATCACCGTACCAGTGGTTAAAAAGTCTAGGGCGTCAAGCTCAAAATAGTATTAATCGCCGGTAGTGAGGGGAGGTTGCCACTGCAAAGTTTTATCAATGTGTTTTTTCAAGCCTATTTCTATAATAATGCGGGTGTATTTACTATAAGATATAACTCCACGAGAATAAGTATTTACCCACTTCAGTGTATACACCACTCTCACAATAGCTCGGAATGCTGAATATAGATAGAACGGGATTCGATCCCGGTCTGGTATACTGGGTGTGGTTTATCATAAATAGTTTCCCACTCTTCTTCCTCACAAATGCTGGTATATTACTTCTAAAATGCTTTCTTACTCATGCCTACTCCATAATATATGCGTACATCCAAATTAGGTGGTAAGACGTGGTGGTAAAAAAAATATCAATGCTTACTTTTACTGTTCTTAAAAATGATATAAACTGCAACTTAAACCAATATTTATTCCTTAAGCTTTTGTAGCAAATAATCATTCTACCTTGAGATGTCATTTGCATTGCTGCAGACGACATATTATGTTTTAAGGATCGGGAATAAGTATTTAAATAAAAACGTATATAAAACAACACCTATTCATTTTGTCCTGTGGACCTACCTACAACACGCGTGGATGTTAAATAAACTAGCATGGGAGATTCACATAGAAGTTTAGACTTCGCAACATTATAAGCGCTTGGTGTCTTGCCCTTGTTCGAAACCATGGTTAATAAAAAAAACAGCTTTATCTTACCTGAGAGAGTATAGGAAAATTTATGCTACAAACCAACACTAGGCTTGTCTCATCTTCTTGTCGCTGTAGTGGTGTGGTACCTGTTTTTATAGCTAAGGCAGGTGAAGGCCAGCGACTTTGCAAAAAATATATACTTATATAAAATAACAAAAATTGTAGCTATAAGCCTTCCAATAAATAAAACGAATCACTGTGTATTTTGAACAAAAATAATAACGTCAAACATATCATGGTCTCATTGAAATCACGATTTTGTCAAGGTTATTCACTTGATTTATTTTTTATTTTTTATAGAATACAAAATGATTAAAATCCCTTCTTGTTTTCATGTTAGATATTTTAAATAATTGGGAAAGGCTATTCGAAGGCTAAAGTGAATAAAGATATAAATTATTATCACGTTTTATGAGATTCATTTTTCAAGGGGGGCTAAGATTCTTTTCTATTAGGTCTACTTATTAAAAATTTTTTTAACAGATATTTGATTTTGGTTTACAACTAGGTTTACATGTACTTGTTTCGTACTGTATTCTCTAGTTAAACTATATTTTGTTCGATTTGTACTTTCTAGTTATATTACCTATGGTTCGAGCTATTTTACATATATAAGTAACACATGCTCCCCACTGTATTAACTATCAAGGTAACGTCCGGTTGGAGCTATATTACCTATATAAGTAACATCTGGTTCCCACTGTGTTAACTAGCTAGGTTACGTCCAGTTGGAGCTATATTACCTGTCTAAGTAACATCTGGTTCTCACTATATTATCTAGCTATTACCTAGCAATATTACGTCTGATTAGGCCAATACTACCTATTGAAGTCATGCTTTGTTCGAGCTATATTACCTATTTAAATTTTTGGAATTTAATCAAATCAAGAATGGACCTTTTATTATACCCAGCCAATAACTATATAATATCTATATCTGAAGTTTGAATGCAATTTATCAAACGTTTTGACTGAAGTCCGGATATAGACAAATAAACAGAAAGACTTGAAAAACTAGCATTTTTTTAGCTCGAGAACAAATAAAATTATATGAGAAACACACATTTTTTTAGCACATATATTATAATTTTTACTTAAGAAAATGCAGTCAACTCAGACTTCGCCCGGCCGCTAACTGAATAAACGGGCTGGTCCTAACTGCTAACAACGACAAATCAGGGTCGGGAGACAGCTAGCCGCCTGAAGAAATACTTTCTAAAACAAACTTGACGTAATAATTATCATCTCCTCAAAATATAAATTTAACATTTCATCTCTTTAAAGTTATTATCCTGTTAAAATAGTTGTAAATACATCTTAAAGCTATTAGTCATGGTGTTTAAAGCCCGCCTTGACGGCCGCGTGGTATGAGGAGCTAGACTCACGTTGCATTTGCTCGCCTTTATCTACATATATATATATAAAATCTAGACACTGTTTTTATTTTTATAAACAAGATGGAAACTCTCATTTTCCCATTAAAATGACTTTTAAGGGTACTTTATATGGGGCAAATTTTAAAATTTTGATAATTTTCCCATCCTTATTTGAGATACTCAATAATTTATCATTGTAAAACTGTAGTACTATTAAAAATACAAATCTTTTAATTAAAATAATATTTTGTAAAACTAATAATTTCTGAGCTGGAGGAAAATATGTATAATTTTTAATTCAGGTCTTTGAAAATGAATTTGATTCTTATTCTCTTTGGTGGACAAAGATGTTTCTCTTTTCACAATTTTTCTGTAACAGTGTTCCTAGTTGCTAATGTCATAAAATAAGTAAGTAACAGTGCATATTATTTCATTTACGATTTTTGATGGAGTGTTTCTACTTTCTATAACAATGCATAGACCTATTATTTAGTTTCCCAAATCTCACGAGTTTTTAGTATATGTATATTTAAAATAGCGATAAAAAGTCTGTGCGGTGCACATTACGATTTTTTTTATGTTTCGAAGAAATTTCCAAATCATTTTAATTATGGACTACTTAGGGACACAGAAACACAAACATATTAACTTAATGTTAATTTTACTCTCACTAATCACCACTTATGTAACATAAACTAAGCCTCTAGCATTATCCATTAAATACTAGCTTCGTATTCAAAATACTATGTTTCAGCTGAGCCCTAATATTAATTCAAGATTTTTATTGTATGTTATTAGCTATCTATTAATTAATTAGTACTTAATTTACATAATCTTATTATTATTATTATTAGCACCGCGTCTTACTACCCGTTCGGGTTATACGCACTTACGCTAATGTGAAATGGTAGGGTGACCACGGTGGAGGCCTGGCATTCCCCACATTCACAAGATGTCTTTTCAGAGGTGAAGGAAGGGTTTGGTAATCAGAAAAATCTGTGCTGGGACCGAGGATTGAACCCCGGCCGCCAGCACAGAGGTCTGACACCTTACCCCTAGACCACCAGGTCACCTTAAATAATCTTCTTTCATTAATTACATAGGTATACTTGTTCAAATAATATCATAAAATTCTGATCTTCTCCAAAACATATCTGTGTGCATTACACAGCCAGGTGATTAATCTTATCTTAGATTTAATATTTCTCAAGTATATATGTAGGTGACATAGATAACTTTTTTTAGGTATTTTAGTGCACTTTCTGAGCCAACTGATTATATCAGCACACAACTTACAAACTAATAAATCTAGAACGGACACAACATCCAACCCCCGGCGGTTAATTAGTCACTGTAAAATGATAAACTTTTCGGCCATGCTGGGAATAAAACCCGAGACCTTTAATTAAGTAGACCAACATGCTACCAACCGTCCACTTGCAGTATAAGCTCGTATTTGAAGCGTTAATGTCCACATAAATGAATCAATGTCAATCTCTTTTATAAGGGTATACAATGCATGTGTGAAATAACTGAAATATTGCAATTAAGTAAATTATTCAAACAATTCAGTCAACTAAATTCTATATTGAAGAGAAATTTATTTTGAAGCACATAACATGGCTCTAGTAGGTAACCTTAGATTGATCGGAATATTATATAAATCACAAATAATGCGGACTTACACACTGATGTGTATCGGTGGTTTAATTTGTATTAAGAGATTATTAAGTGCAGGGTTAGTTTTAAAATAAACAAACCAAACCTATTAAATATAGAATGAATAATCAATCATAACTGAGAAAATCAAATATTCCCTTCTGCGCCTGTTCGTGGATCCCTGGCCTCACATGTCAGAGTGCCTGAGGGACGCAAACCTGCCGGGTGTGTCTGTCGCTGGTGTCGCACACCCTGTATAACTTCATATGAAACAATAACTGAACCACTGTTCTGGAGCCTGGGATCTGATTCATTTCTAGAGTTGAAGTCCAGGTGCAAGGGCAGTGAGGGATTGTATACCTGCGAGATTATTGCGGAGGTTAAAGGCTAATGACGAGCTGCTGCAAGTAATCTATCTTAACAGGCCTCCCTACGGAGTCTGCGATATTTCTCAAGGAGAGCCGGATCCGGTTCGCTTCAGGAAGTTGGGATGGTCATCTGTACCTGTTATGGTGGTGGATGTCCGTGGATAAATATTCCCAGGTTGGAGTGTAGGGAATTGTTGTACAGGGCATACTTTGTACTCATTGTCACATATGCAGCATACACATGGACATTGAATGTAAGAGAGACTAAGAAGGTGGAATGAAGTTTGTGAGGAACATGCTATCCGTCACTAGAAGGAACAGGATTAGGAATAAATCCATTCGAGAAAGAGTGAGGGTACAGGGAGTACATGAGATAGTAGAGGAAGCAAGACTGTGATGGTGTGGGCATGTAATGAGGATGGAAAAATAAAGTATTTCAAAGAGGATGAAGGAGATAGGGAAAAATAACGCAAGGAAGATCAAGAAAGAGATGGGAGAAGCAGATAGCCGAAAGTATGGAAGTGAGATGAGAAAAGTGGAAGTAATTAAAGGAGGAAGAATGGTGGAAGGATCGAAGAAGATGTAGGCATTTTACTTAACTGACCTGGCCACATGCTAGAAAGAGGATGATTATGAGATTCCCAAGAGTAAAGTGGCGTATTACTTGAAGCAAAGATACGCCTGGTGCATGCCCATTTTACAGGGTGAAGGATGCGGGCAAACACCAATCACAAGTAAAATAAATGGTACGGCTCACCGAGCAGACTTTCCCTTTATTTCATCTATAATTGAAGTCATTTACTTAAAATCCGTAAGATCTATGACAGGGGTTCTCAATAAGTGGCCCGCAAAGGATGTCAGTTCAGCCTACGGTAATTAATTAATCCGAATATATATATACTGTTTATTTAACTCAACAACACTTTTCACGCCGCACGTCTGACAACCCTGCGCCAGGCGTGACGGGAGAAGGGAGGGTGAAGTTTATTACGGAAGGGTAAGGTTCATTTACCTAATATGGACCATATGAACTTCCAGTTTGAATTAATTTATGTTCAAAATTCAGAAGAGCTGAAAAGAAACCTAACGTCAAGCCAATGTGTAATCTTTGGACTATATTGATGACTAGCTATCCAAATTGTAAGAAACTTGCCATTAAAATTTTAACTATGTTTGGGTTTTCTAAAGTCTGAAACCTGAACACAGGAATCAAACCCGGGACCTTTGGCTTAGTATGCCAATGCTCTAACCACTGAGCTATCCAGGATTCTTCCCGTACCCAGGATCATTCTTCACTCATATTTTTAAGGCAGAGTCTATGATGAACGTGTGGAAATCGTCGGATACAAATGTGTGATTTATTAAGATAATGCGCTATCAGATAACGCAGCCAACTCCAACTCAGTAGTTGGCTTATTGCTGTCACTTGTACGTTGACACACCATTTTATTTGTAATGTTAAACAGTGTTTAGATACAAAATTTAATCAAAATCATAAGAACAGATTTGGAGAATTCTCCCTCCTCCCATTTTTCTCTTAATTTAAACTACCCTTAATTGTAGGGTAGGATAATTAGTCATGCTGGGGAACCTTATAAAAACGTTAGATACCAAGTTTTATCAAGATCAGTAATATGATTTTCGGCTCTAGGTCAAGATACAGACAGATATAATTGTGAAAAACACATTTTCAGGTTCAGCGGGTCATGAAGAGTCTATATCTATAACAATATATATCTATAATTTTTTTACTATCACATTTCTAATTTTTCTTTCCGAGGGGTCGTGATAAAGTAAATAATGGACTCAAACAATTTGCAAATCATCTAGTTTAAATCTACTCCATTATTCGAGTTTCTGATGATTCGAATAAACCACCCATCTCCGTAATATTTTAATGCAACAGTAGAGTGTTGTTTGGAAAACATACCAGGAGAGGTATTAGAACCCCGAACCTTTGAATAAATACGCAGTGATTTACCAATACAAAGGTCTAGGGTTGTACGAAGGAAAGTGTCTCAAACGTTCCACATACAATATCTCAGTTGGTAAAGAAGTGGCACCTTGATCTAGAGGTAAAGGTCCAGAGTTCGACTAATTATCCGGGAATATATTTTCAAATAAGTTATCATCATATTTCAGTCAGCGGGAACTCAGCTTTTAACAAACAGTTATTTAACTCGAACACGTGTGAGATATTCATCTCCTGGTTGTTCTATATATGGTTCAACAGCGAGATTGTGCGAGGAGAATGATGTGTGTAATAAGGACGAAGGTAACTCGAGATTCCGGACATGTGAACAGTTTCCCGGCTAGAACCTGTTTAGGAATCTTCATCCCTGAGGCAGGACGAGTGCGTGTGAGATGGGTCTTTGAAGGTGGACTGCTAGCCACAGTCGGCGGCTTCCTGTCTTCACTCCACTGGGACATCCTCGAGGGTTACATTCTTTATTTCTGGACGACCGGATTGAAATATAGAGAAACGCTTAGTAGTCAAAGTGAGGAGACTCTTAAAACTATTGTACATCAAAATAATGTTTTTGTTTAAATAGTATATATATTTATCACGGCGTCTTACTACCCGTCCGGGTTATACGCTTAAGTAACAATTAAGCTAATGAGTTAGGAATAGGGAATGTTGAATACAGAGGAAGTAAGCTCGCATTTGCGTGGAGGAAAAGTGGAAAACAAATTTGGGACCCCCCACCCCCACCCCCACCACCCCAGTGCACCCAAGAGCGATTCAAACCTCAATCTCCCCGTCCTCAGTAGTCTAGCTCAAAACGAAACCAGCGCGTTAACTAACTACGCCCCCGAGGCGGGTTGTATATATATTAATAAATATAAATAATATATATATATATATAAATAAATATAAATTATATATAAAGAGAGAGTAGAGACTTAGCCATCCTAAATAAAAGGGGTGGCCTCGATTTCGGACAACCAACATTTTGGATGGTTTGTAAATTTGAGCTGTGAAGGTAAGGATAAACTTTTATTCAAAAACACATTTTATAATAATACAATAATTATTTATAAAATATGTAAGAAATACGTAAATCGAGACGACATAAGTTTTGTTTCCCTGCATGTATATACAGTACATATATACGCATTTAATTGACATATGTAGGCCTACCCAGATTTATCCGAATCCTTGGCCAACATTAATTTTCATCTTTATCTATCGTCGGTGACCTGGCGGTCTAGGGGTAAGGTGTCAAACTTCTGTGCTGGCGGCCGGGGTTCAATCCTAGGTCCCGGCACAGATTTATCTGATTACCAAACCCTTCCTTCACCTCTGACAAGACATCCTGTGAATGTGGGGAATGCCAGGCCTCCACCGTGGTTCGGATTCCACGTTAAACTGTAGGTCCTCCATTTCATCTCACAATCACCCTACCATTACACATTAGCGTAAGTGCGTATAACCCGAACGGGTAGTAAGATGCGGTGCTAATAATAATAATAATAATAATAATAATAATAATAATAATAATAATAATAATAATAATAATAATACTCCTTGTGCACACCTCCCTTGACACAGCTTC
>CABFOW010005131.1:32414-46409 GCA_902141385.1 Timema californicum
TTTTTTTTTTTTAGTTACACCATAATACACAAAAGGGAGGTAATCTTTTTACCTTTCGAAATAAGCGAAGAGTACATTTGAACTCTAGTTATCATATAACGATTAGTAAAAAGAAATGATTTCACAGCAATTTTAAATTCAAAGACACGGGCATAAGACCATAATTAGGGCGTCAGGTGTTCTCAGTGATTCTAATGATAGGCATGCTTATTTTATTAATAAGTACCTGTTTAGATACATATCTATTCAACGTGTTTAAAAATATGTCAATTTAAACTTTGACCAGAGATATAAAGTTAGTAATAACAACATTTTGAAGATACTGTTTCTTGAACAGTGACCATGCTTATTTTTATTTTATATATTTTAACTAAAGATAAATTTAAATGGCTTAATCTACGAAGAAGGTATAGGAAATGCACCCGCAAAACGTGGAGGTAGGTTGATAAAACCATCAGGCTTGGATTTGATCTTCCAAATCCACATCAGCGCCATTTCAATTGGGCTATATTGTGGGTTTGAGACTTTCTAATTACCAGTGAGGGTATTTCAGCCATTAATAATAATTAACATCAACGTTTGAAGATGTGTTTGAGTTTGCAATATGTGAGTTTACCTAACATCCTAATAAACTCTCTTAACTTGGCCCAGACTCGAATAATGAACTAACAGGCTTTAGATATAAGAAAAAGAAATATATAATAACCTCGGATCCAGATATATTGAACTGTTCATCTTTTGATAAAATTATTATTATTATTAGCACCACTTCTTACTACCCATTCGGGTTGTAAGCACTTACACTAATGTGTAATGGTAGGGTGAGTGTGAGATTAAATGGAGGACCTACAGTTTAACGTGGGATCCGAACCACGGTGGAGACCTGGCATTCCCCAAATTCACAAGATGTCTTGTCAAGAGGTGAAGGAAGGGTTTGGTAATCAGATAAATCTCTGCCGAGACCGAGGATCGAACCCCGGCCGCCAGAACAGATGTCTGACACCTTACCCCTAGACCGCCAGGTTACCCTTGATAGAAGAAACTTAAATACCTTGTAAATTCAAACTCTGATAGTGAACTAACCAACTTTGTATAGAGAGTAGGCCTATATCTAATAAACTAAGAGTCAGAGGTTTTGGACATGAGAGAAAGAAATATCTAATGGACCCAGACTAAGATAATGATCTAACGGGCTTTGTGTGGTATGAAAAGAAACAAATAATAAACCCAGACTAGGACAGGCTTTGGTTGGAAGGGCAAGAAATATCTAACTATCTCAGAATCGGATAATGAACTAAATTAATTTTGATAGGAGAAAAATAAATATTTAATGGACCCAGATTCGGATAGTGAGCTAAAAAAAAAAAAACTTTGAATAGTAAGAAAATAAACATTGAATGAACCCAGACAATGATAATAATCTGACCGGCTTTGTGAAGAAGGAGAATACATATCTTACAAACATGAGAGTAAATTCAATAGTATGGAATAAAGATTAATCCTAGAGGTGGACTGACCAGTAATTTATTTGACAGCGCAATTATTAGGTGGCTAGGTTTGTTGTTACTGGCTACCAAGCGGTTCCTTGTTGTATGTGTCTAGCTTTGGAACTTAGAATCTGTTTCCTATTAACAGCTATTAAGCGTGTTTGTGAGAAAAGGCGTGTCCAAGGAGGGTGGGAGAAGAAATTAGTATAAACATCTCCTTTAATACAGGATGGGTCGGAAACAATTAGACGATATATGCTGAGGTTTGTCTGTCCGGTGGGGCTCACCTGAGTTACATTATCTTCAAAAAATGGGGTGTGGCTGTGTCATGGACACGGCCGTGTGTTGTACGTCATTACGTTTATGTAACGGGTTATATATATTTTTAAATAAAATATTTTTATTTATGTATTTAGGATAAAATCAAGGAAACAAATAATTATCTTGTTACAATATAACTTTATTAATTATAGGTCTGTGATACGAAAAGTACGATACAAATGGCATACAAGATACATCGAGATTTCTAGTATTATAACACCTTATTATGTTCACTGTCACCACTTTAAACTAATGTTGGTCTCCACCGTGGTTCGGATTCCACGTTAAACTGTAGGTCCTTCATTTCATCTCACAATCACCCTACCATTGCACATTAGCAGTAGGTGCGTATAACCCGAACGGGTAGTAAGACGCGGTGCTAATAATAATAAACTAATGTTTTATATACAATCGATGGATTTTTGATAATTTTTTTTATTCTAACACTTGATTATATTCACTGTCACTACTTTAAACTAATGATTTATATACAATCGATAGCTTTTGATGACAGATGACGATTAAAACCTAAATGAACATCGTAGCTTCTCCGAGTCAAAAGTTATACTAATTGCAAATCTCGATACGCACCAAAATAACCCCAAAATGGCGGCGCTTCCCCCTCCACCGCGCGCGATGCGTCACTGTTCTAGCGTATCGTAATGCATTCTTTGATCCTTTAGCTATCCAGTGGTATAATTTAATTTTGGATGTAGAGGATAGATTTTAAACTACAACGCCAAACTGTATCCCCCGATTTTGTTATCATTAAGTTTTTTGGATTTCCCCCGTATAGTAGCAAATTTAAAGACGTATTCACGTCAATAGTGCTTTTAGTTAGCTAGTTAATAATTGCTTTTCAATTAAATTGTAAGTTTTCATGTTATTATTCGTCTAATTATTTTGGCACCACCGTGTACTTATGTTGGAATGTTATAATAACATTCCTATATATTTTTTAAATACGCTGGACTATGTACTGTACAATAGTGCACTTTGTGATTTTGGGAAGACTCACCCACGGAATGTAGGCTTTAATTAAACATGTATTGGCTTAGTTATGAGCACTAATTGGTGTGTGGGTATAATATAATGTGTGTATATATGTTTCAAATATCACTTACGGAATTTTGGTGCTTATTAATTGGAACTATCTGGGCTCCCAGCTACGGTAACTCTTGGAGCGATTTGCAACTTTGCTGTAACTTCCGAAAGTTACTTTTAAAACTACTTTAGTGCAAACAATACTTTGTAAAATTGAATAACAATTCTGGCTTGTTAACAAAACATATTTAAAAATTTCAGAAACATAATTTGAACATGAACATTAAAGCAGGTTCTAAATTTGGGCAAAGTTTTCGACAACGTACGATCCTGGCTAGCTCGGTGTTAACTCACCAAAATATCTTGAGTTCCATTTTTGGACCCAAGCTGTATATTTAAATAACAGTTGACCACATTAAAAACACGTATATAATAGTTATTACAGTTTAATACTTTTTCTAACACCTTTTGATAGTAGCTAAAAATAAATATAAATAATAAGTTAGGTCTAACAAAAATGGCTACTTCTCATATCTGTTGTAGAAGTTTTTTTAACACCTCATCTTACTACATGCTCGGACCATACGATTATATAGTCTACTAATCACTCTAATGGGTTATGGATGAGAAAGGTTGAATTTAAAGTAAGTATATCAGCATTTGCGTAGTGAGAGGAAGAGAGAGAGTGAACAATATTTTTAGGATAAAATACCCTCAGTACACCCAACAGGGATCGAACCATGACCTCACAATCGGAAATCTGGTGTGTTGTGAGACCATATGTCTACAGAAGCGGGTTATATAGAAGTTACTAAACAAACTAAATTACAAAAAATTAATATGTTTAGTTGAAGAATTGCAAAAATCACATATACATACTTTCATTCAAAATTGATCAAAAAACAATTTTTGTGTTTTATTTATTTGACTAACTCTTTATGTTTCATTAGGGATTTACAAACATAATATAATTTATAGATTAATAGAATGAAATACTGTGACTATAAAATATTGAACTTTTTTCCTTTATACTAGTCAAGATAGAATATATCCAGATGCGAGGGGAAATACCAAGGGCCTGTTTCATATAGCTACACGTACACACTAATTATAAGTAAAATTTTATAATTTACAGTTTTTTTACAAGTGAGATTATAGTTTGGTTTCATAAACTACTTTTAGTTTACCAGCACTTGTAAATCAAGGAGTATTTTCTACAAGAGCAATTTTAATGTGTTATTTTTGTACATAGCATAATAAGTTAAGGATACGACTTTAAGGAACCAATCATCTGTGTAAACTTATTAAGTAGAATACATATTATTTTTATAAACTTATGACGAGGGTGTAGAATGATGATTATTGAGGTTAGGATACAAGATGATTATTGAGGTTAGGATACAAGGTGATTATGGAGGTTAGGATACAAGGTGATTATGGAGGTTAGGATACAATGTGATTATGAAGGTTAGGATACAAGGTGATTATGGAGGTTAGGATACAAGGTGATTATGGAGGTTAGGATACAAGGTGATTATGGAGGTTAGAGATACAAGATGAATATTAAGGTTAGGAGACCGAAAATATATGAACAGTCTCGAATGACTTAATTGAAAAGTGAGAAATTATAAAAGATATAGGTAATTATTGTTGAACAAAATAAATTAACAACTCCCTTAGCGGATAACCCGAATTAATAGTAAGATGTTTTGCTTAAAAACTCACTTAGCCCAGACAAAATTAAACTATGCAGTGTCCTAAAGTATTTTTTTATATCCATTACTGTTTCCAACCTGTGGCCTGGGTCAGTTTTATATTCAATCAATTTATTTTCCACTACTAGGCCTGTCGTAGCTTCATATATATGCCTTATAATATAGCTTAAATCTAGAACAGACACAACATCCAGTCCCCGACGTTAATTCATCAATTTGAAAGGGTAAACCAACATTTCACCAATTATATATTTTTCTGCCATGTAAGGAATCGAACCCGGGACCCTTAGTTCAGTAGACATGCATGATATTGACTGAGCTAAAGTGTCGGATCCTTCAGTAATGTTGAGTTTCAAAAACTAAGAACATGAGTATAATATACTTCATTCTATAGTTATATTTTATTTCTTATCTTGTGAATGTGGGGAATGCCAGGCCTCCACCGTGGTTTGGATTCCACGTTAAACTGTAGGTCCTTCATTTCATCTCACAAATCACCCTACCATTACACATTAGCGTAAGTGCGCATAACCCGAACGGGTAGTAAGACGCGGAGCTAATAATAATAATAATAATAATAATAATATTTTATTTATTAACTCAAATTTAGGAAGCTCCTAACAAAATGTATTCATGTCCATACTTTTTTTTTAGTAACAGATATTTCAATATCTAACTAAAGCTGCCACACAAACATTTTAAAATGGTATGTGTACTTTTGATTGCTCTAAAAATGGGGGACTAGATTTTATATATATATTAATATTTCACCTGTAAATAAAACAGCTGATTTGTAAATACTGTCTACAATAATTCCACTAGAATCTACAAGTCAAACTATTTTCTTTATGAAACCCTTTACTTTTGCAATTAATAATAATAATATTTAGCACCGCGTCTTACTACCCGTTCGGGTTATACACTTTAAGTACTAATTACGCTAAGGGATTAGGAATTGGGAAGGTTGTGTAAGAGGAAGTGAACCCGCATCTGAGTGGAGGGAAAGTGGAAAACCATTTAGGAAAAAAACCACCCCCAGTTCACCCAACTGAGATTCGAACCTCGATCTCCCCGTCCTCAGCAGTCGAGCAGCTCAACACGACTAACGCGTTAGACAACTACGCCACCGAAGCGGGTTACTTTTGCAATTGAAAAACATTAATTTGTGACTTGTAGATTGTAAATTTTAGACTTGTAGTTCTATGATACAGGCCTCAGTTGTCTAGAAATATATTTCTGTGAAAACGAGTGAATTATCTCTCCATACCACAACACTATACACACCTCCCCCTGAAATTACAACATACCGGACTTGCAGCGGTTGGCACGCTGTCAACTTGGCATGACCGACCTGCAGTCGATGCAAACGGGGACAGCGATCGGCGTTCAAAGGAACGAATCAAAAGAGTAGACAAAGCCAAGATGTCTTTGTATCCAACGGGCTCGTCTATTATTTTGTCATCACCAAGTCTTACTACCCGTTCAGTATATATGCATATATTAAAATTATTCTAATGATGTAAGAATGCACAAAGGAACCATTTTAGAGGTAATCTATCAGCATTTGCATGGAAGGAGGGTGGGACACTATTGAGGAAAACCACCTTGATTAGACCCAACCGGTATTCGGACCTCGATCTATCCGTATTCAGCAAGCCAGTCTAACACAAGGGTGACGCCTTAAACCATTCGGCCACTCAGGCCGGTGTCTTACCATTAATTTTTTTTGTATGTTCATCGCCTCTTGCTATCTACTTGGACTATATTTACGCTCATTGGTTAGAGGGAATGAAGATATACTTTAGAGGAAATGAACCCGAATTTGCTCGGAAGCAAATTGGGAAAACATTTAGTTAAAACAACTCATTATGCATGGGTATGTTTCAAAACCTGGTAAAATACAAACAACTACATACATAAGATTGCAATAGTTAACGTTTTTGCCAATCGTTGAGTACAAAATCTTGCCTATCATTTTAATAAATAATTTATTGTCAATTTAAGTTTAATGGATTGAGTGAATATTTTACACGCCCTTCTTAAGGTTGTATTGTTTAATTTAAGAATTTAAATTGATTTTGGTTTTGTGATCATTTAATTTCTAATGTGTTATTAATTATGTTATCTTCCCTACCAAATTTAAATTACAATTTACTTTAAAGATGCCCATCAATTAGTCAATTCTAGATATTACAATATACATTCTAACTGTCCTTGTATCGTAATGGCTTTAAATTAAATAGACCGTAATCACTGTAATATTTCCTATCAATAAATTACTACAAGTTACAAACAAAATTTATGTACGCGTATCAACATATTTGTTTATTGTCGCCTTGCTATATAAATACATTAATTAAATCAACGTAAGAAGGATTAATTTACATATCCTGAGCATATTATGTAGTTACTTGGAAAGTATGAAATACTAACACAGAAATGGCTTGTTTATCAACATTTACATTAACCCGCCTCGGTGGCGTAGTTGGCTAATGCGCTAGTCGTGTCGAGTTCGACTGCTGAGGACGGGGAGATCGAGGTTCGAATCTCGTTCGGGTGAACTGGGTTGGTTTTTCCTAAATGGTTTTCCACTCTCCCTCCACGCAAATGCGGGTTCACTTCCTCTAATTCAACCTTCCCAATTCACAACCTTCCCAATTCCTAATCCATTAGCGTAATTAGTACTTAAAGCGTATAACCCAAACGGGTAGTAAGACGCGGTGCTAAAATTAGTTAATTAAACACTTACATTAAAATAACTATTAGCTGCTTATTTGTATATGAATTATACAATAGGGTTCTAAAAGGTATAACGGATTATAAAATCCAAACATACTGTATTTATATGCAACGAACAATGATAACATTTTACTATAATTTTAGTGCTATCTATAAGTCTTGTTAATATTTATCTGAAGGGACAGTTTGATATAGCGTGACTTAACTTCAAAAAAACAGGAGATTAGTTTTATCAACTTTTCTGTCAGATATAGATTCCCCCCCAATAGAACCTCCTTAGGTTGATCAGCAAAGAAATACTGTGATTAGTTATTGCTCTTCATCTTTTATGTTTGTCGTGCAGATAATTAAATTAACATGTAATTTGTAAACAATACTACGACTATTCTCAGCCTCGATGAATTTACTAATCAAATAAAAATCAGATGTAAGCAAATGTTGGTGAACTTATATCTTAAGCAATCATAAACCATAGTAACTATATAAAATAAATAAATTACAATAATTAAATGCCAATGACAAATTTTTAGCTGCTGAAAAATTGTTTAATTGTGTAGCACACATTTTCTTGTGCTGTTTTATTGATTTTTAATTTTTACACATGTGGCTTTAGAATAGTCTTATCAACCTCGGTTGAAAAAATATAATTTTTTTTACTCACCTTTGATACCAACTGATGCTGTTTAGTAATATTTTTTTTCTAAGCGTATGGCACCTTCAGATCGGGACAGATATTATACATTATCTAGTTCTGTCGTCTGTGTGTGTAGACATACTGGTGGGAGGTTGTTTGTCTACACGTCGTGTCCGTAATGAAATGATGTGATTGATGATAGTTATTATGAATGGGTGACCTGGCGGCCTAGGGGTAAGGTGTCAGACTTATATGCTGGCGGCCGGGGCTCAATCCCCGGTCCCGGCATAAATTTATCTGATTACCAAACTCTTCCTTCACCTCTGACAAGACATCTTGTGAATGTGGGGGAATGACAGGCCTCCACCGTGGTTCGGATTTCACGTTAAACTGTAGGCCCTCCATTTCATCTCACAATCACCCTACCATTACACATTAAGCGTAAGTGCGTATAACCCGAACGGGTACTAAGACACGGTGCTAATAATAATAGTAATAATAATAATAATAATAATACGAATGTGTGAAACCAGGAGTGTTCTTGATTCCAACTTAAACCTAATCAACCAAACCATGGTGACCGTTGGAATAATACCTCTTTCGGAAATAATATCTATAGTACCAGTCGGGAATCTAGCCCTAGACCCTTAGACTTGTAGCCAGGTGCATTGACCACTACACCACGGGGCTGGTTTAGAATAACTATGAACATGTGCAGCTCCGACAACCCCGTCAACGTTAAACTAGTCTATGAAGGATTGACGACGTAGACCATGCGGCCACCGTGATTAGTCTGATCAGGTTATAAAGATAGCCAGGTTTCAAAATACACACAATATTATATTATTATTATTATTATTAGCACCACGTCTTACTACCCGTTCGGGTTATAAGCACATACGCTAATGTGTAATGGTAGGGTGATTGTGAGATTAAATGGAGGTCCTACAGTTTAACGTGGAATCCGAACCACGGTGGAGGCCTGGCATTCCCCACATTCACAAGATGTCTAGTCAGAGGTGAAGGAAGGGTTTGGTAATCAGATAAATCTNCAGAGGTGAAGGAAGGGTTTGGTAATCAGATAAATCTTTGCCATGACCGAGGATTGAACCCCGGCCGCCAGCATAGAAGTCTTACACCTTACCCCTAGACCACCAGGTCACCCACACTATATTATAAAACGACGTTAAACAGCGACAGCAATTCTGGAATTCTAGTGACAATACTATTGAACTAATAGCATTTCCTCTTGTTAACACTGTAGCTTTGTTCCCTTTATATAAATATTTTACCGCAAAATATAGGCCTACTGACCAAAGAACATACATAAAAATGAAAACTAGATAATCCGATTATTTGTTATATAATTTATAAGGAATATAAATTGTACACATTCATTTTGTTATCTAGATTGGCTATCAATTTTTATTAAATGTTGTAATAATATGTAATTTTACAGGATGATAAGAGAGAGAGTAAGAGGAATAGTAAAGGAAGAACCAGTCCAGGAGAGGATAGAGAAGGCACGACTAAGGTGGTATGGCCATGGGAGAGGAATGGAGGGGGAAAGGATGCCCGGGAGGTTGTTGGATATAGAGGTGGGAGGTAGGAGGCTGAGAGGAAGATCAAGGGACAGATGAAGGGAGGGAGTAAGGAGGAGTGTGGAGGAGAGAAGAGAGTACTGGGCCAACGTGGAGGGAGCGAGGTGGTGGGAGAAAAGGAGGTGGTGGAGAGAAGAGAGGACTGGGCCAACGTGGAGGGAGAGAGGTGGTGGGAGAAAAGGAGGTGGTGGAGAGAAGAGAGTACTGGGCCAAGGTGGAGGGAGAGAGGGGGTGGGAGAAAAGGAGGTGGTGGAGAGAAGAGAGTACTGGGCCAACGTGGAGGGAGAGAGGTGGTGGGAGAAAAGGAGGCGGTGGAGAGACATGTTCCAAACAGACCCAGCCAGGGGCTGGAAGCTGTTCATGATGATGATGATGATGATGATGAAGAATATGTAGTACTAAATGCGGTGACTTGTGATATAAAGTACACACCGTTTACACTGGGTTAGGTTGTCTACATCTGATCTATTATTGTAATTTTCCTACTCACTTTATGTACCAATGTGGGTACATTCCATAAAAAAAATATACCTTCCTTGTCCCTATACGACAGATTAAGCCTTCAAAACCACGTTTGTTAAAAGGAATAAATTAAAAAAAACGACAAGGCATGGGAAAATCTTTGCAGTGGAATGTAATACACCGTTTATGTACACTCTGTTTACCCTGTAAGCTACCTTGAAGGATTCCACCATGTCCTTATCGTATAAGCTTTGCCATTTTAGAAAGGTGCAAGGTGAGCTCGCTACCCTTCAGGGTGAACGGAGTGTACATGGGTGCCAACTGATTTGCCCTCAGAGGAAATCGTCGTGATTCATGCGTGCGTGCGTGTTCTGGCAACATGAAAGCGAAATTGAAGTGCGTGAGACTGTAGGTGCCTATGCACACTCACGACTAGATGCTTTCTCACATGTTAAATATATACCTTCAGAATTTCAATCATTAGATAAGTATGCATTGAAAGTTTTTAAAAAAAGTTAAAACGTAATTGTGAGATTGTTTTTACCATTTTCAAGTTATAGGCCGTACTGTGTTTTCACAGCTAAGAGGAACAAACCAATGTTTTTACAGAATTAATTTAACGGTGAATTTTCATTGGTGCAATTGACATAACGTGTTTTTTAATTTTACATTAAATAGATTGACTCTTTAAGGTGGTATAAAAGCAGATGTTTTGTGATTAATAAAATTATTGTATTTTTGAAAATTAAAGACAATATTTATGTAGGCCTATAGTGAAATCTTAGTGAAGGTGGAAAGAGATAAGACCAGGATACAGGAATGTGAGATGAAATTTCTGAGGAGTAGGCTAGGAGTGACAAGGATGGACAGGGTGAGATATAGAGAGAGAAAGAGAGAGAGAGTGAAGGAGAAGACCCTGCAGGATAAGATAGAGAAGACAAGATTTAGGTGGTATGGGCATGTGTAGAGGATGAAAGAGGATAGGATTACAAGGTGGATGTTTGAAATGGAGGTGGCGGGCGGGAGGCCAAGAGGAATACCCAGAGACAGGTGGATAAAGGGAGATGAGTGGATTGGGCTGGCGTGAAGGAAGAGAGTTAGTGGGAGGACAGAAGTAAATGGGGAGGCTCATGTTTGAGACAGACCCTGCTAGTGGCAGGAAATTGTACATGATGATGATGATGATGATGATTTATTATAGGTCTTTGCTAGAGCTATTTAAAGATTTAACTATACGATTATTGGACCTCGGTAATCTTAAGGTAAAATTTTGGTCTTAGGAACCGAAGCTTGTGGGTTCTAACCCAACTGAACCCAACATATTTTCACTGAGTGATATTAATAATGCTTGCACATCTTTCTTCGAAGAGTTAGTAAAGCCACCTTGTCTTATGCCAATTGAAGCATTTATAAGATCCATAAAAGTCATGGTATGAAAGATTTTACAGCCAGAATTTGTAGGCACTTTCTCGCTCGCTCATAAACATTCAATGAGAAAGACAATGGGAAGCCACCACACTTATTCACTAATTTCTTGAAACATGTTTTTTCTCCCAAATATTGTGCGTGTGCCTCCCTAACCAGCTGAAGGTCTGAGCACACGTAGTTCTTCGGACGCATCAAGAAGCACACTAACCTAACTTTTGTGCTCCAAGCACTCAATCTCAATCAACATAATGTAATCAAAGACATTTAACACATATTTTTGGTTTTAGTAAACCATTGGTGCAATGAACATTTATATTAGACAAACCCTCCTATTTAAATCGTTTCAGCTGAATATTCGTTTGGATATATGAAATATTCTCTCACGTTAAATTAAATGAGTCCATTATATAATATAAAAAAATGTGGTAGGGAAATTGTCAATTCATTGTGAATATTATATACTCATTATATTTATATTTCAAAAAACAAGGAGAAAAACTGAACAAAATTTAAATAAGTATGGTAGCTTGTAATGATACTATTTTAGACTCCTCTCATACATTAAAAAAGTCATGGATGTAATGCATTTTTTTAAAGTACTGTATCTAAAATATCCTATTAGTACTTCATCCATGGAGAATCGCGCGCTTTTCAGAAGTAGTTTCAATATATTACACCATACAACTTTTTTTTCTTTAAAAGATCAACTGCATTGTATTTAGCAAAATATTGTGACACACTGACTCCCTCTACCCAATAGGAAGCCAGCCTTCACCACATCAGGTCACCAGGAGTTTTTCATTTAGTTAGTTTTGACACTGGTGACAAGGGGTCCAAGAAGCAAGGAGTAGCTCATATATAAGCCGCTTGTGCCTATGAATCTACAGTGTAATATAACATTACACAGTACACGGAACACGGAGCATGTAATATCGTAGAAAACAGTCCGTAAATTAAGAAAAACTGTATCATTAATATCAAATCTTCACCACCAAAGGTGCAATCATTTAAATAAATCGTGTGCAAATTTAAAGGTCTTACTTATTTCGTAAGATAAGAATAATGTATAATCAGATCATAAAACTGTGTGATAAGTGCGCAATAACGCATACACGCGTCACCTTCTCAATAAAACCCCGATATCATTATAACCAATGCTCAATCACAGGGTAATATCACAATATATAAACAGTAACACATCAATTGGTGCCCAATCACGGGCATCATTAGTACATAAAATCAATAACTTAACAGGCTCACAGAAAATATTTGTAAAATACTGTATTTGCCTCGAAAGATAAATCAATAAGTATATACAATAGCTAATCCAATATTATAAATTATAACTTGGTTTCGTAAATTTATATAACACTATAATCCCTAATTTATTTTCGAATTCTTAATGTACTCGACTCGATTAACTACTAAAATGTTTAACCCTAATGTGGTATATATATTGGGATATAAACCACAACCCAAAGTATATAGTATTGAACCCAAATTTAACGCCTAAATTATTAGACACATCAGGTAAACTCAATATTTTACTAACTTTTATTTCGGGTAGATACTTGACGTTTCCAGTAAAGTCCTCGTCCACATTGCAACAATAAATGTAACCATTTGTCACATTCATCACGAAACCATCAAGCCATCTTTGGCATTCCTTTAACTCAGGGGAGCAAATCTCGTTGGTCTTAATTTCAGCCTCCGTCGTGAATGGGTTGTTTGACACCACAAACGCTATCGCTTTCTTGGCCGCTCTATCGTAGACAACTTTCCAAATCAGTTTGGGCACGGGGATGGCTTTGTCCGCGTCGTTACTGTACAGGAATGTTTGTACCGGCGAGCCGCTAGTGTTCCCGAAGATCAAGGTCCCATATGATCCCGTGTAAACTTCAATAGAGTTACTTTGACCTGACACATAACTTCTCACTTTAGTCTCTAGTTTATTCCAGTTAACGTTGTTGACCCCATTCCACTGGGGCACCGCGTTGACGTAATAGTACGTCGCGTTTCTATCCGCTGAATTTAAATCAGCGTTTGGCGTCAAATGGCCTTTGGTTAAGTAAGTGCTGTTACTTGGTAGATAAACGCTATTTTCTCCAAGTAATGAACTCAACGTTTTACGTTGCTCTTCTCGTTTGTAGAGCGTTTCTATATCTTTATTTCCTAAGCGTCCGAAGTAAAAGTCTGCAGACTGGAAGACTGGCTTCGTGTTGTTGTCTTTAGTGGAATTTAAGTCCAGGTGGTTCATCGAGTGGTTACTGTACAGCGTGATTAGATTGACGTAATCGAAACAAATGTCGATGACAGTTCTGTTTCTGGAGGTAATGTGAATGTTTGGACAGTTGATAGTGGCCCAAGATAATTTGTTCAAATCCTTGCAGGTTAACTGATCAGAATTTTTCAAGGACCTGCCTATAAATAGCTGAGAGTCCTGAACGCAGGTAGATGTAATTTCATCCATTCCGGTGATAGAATAGTAATAAGGAAAGTCGATTTCGAGGGCAGACAAAGAGCTAATTAACTCGAACAAAGGGCCAATTAAGGGCTAGGGGGGT